>VYYJ01003415.1:0-16695 GCA_021029165.1 Cyphoderus albinus | reverse complement strand
ATTGGACAAAATAAGTGATTGTTAATTGACGAGGATTGAGTGAAAACAAAAATTGATTCAAAATAAGTTGCATGCGTTTGATAGATTCCGTTTCCTCGTGAAGCCGCTTTACAATCAGCAGACCCAAGGTGAATGTGTCGTACGTAGCATACAACAGTCAGAGTATAAGTTGTGTTTTGTGTGTTTCTCCATAATATTCCTCGGTGATGCTGGTTGTAGTTTGTGCTTATTAAAATATAATTTGTACATATATACTACATTGTGCATTATACATATCCATACTGATGAATCATGACTCATTCATGATGTATCAAATAAATAAATCGAGGTTGACTCACAAAACAGCTATTATCTAAATGAGAAAATATGAACACATTACAAGATAGTCTTTCTATACTTATGCATATGTAAAACAATCTTCGGTTGAAGAAGGGTAATGTAATAATGTATACGGAGAAGTATGTGAATAATATGAAACTTTCTGCTGAGCTTTGGTTTTAAGTTCAAGATGATCTTGTTATAGTACAATATATTTAAACAGACAGACAGGGTTCCCCGGTTCCATCACGAGGTTATTCAGATGATTCAGATATATTTAAATTCAAGCTCTAATAAAATACATTTTAATCAGATCGATTTGTACAACTAATGAAAGTTTGTGAGTGGAAAGTGGAATAGGTTGATAGAAAGTTTTCTAGATTGTGGGACTTTACACTTGACACTCTCGGTAGTAGTGCAGAATAGCAAAACACAATTCGAGCCTAAAGAATGTTTGGTGGTCCAAGATCAGATTATCGTCAGATGCAAAGAACAAAAATGGATTCTGCAATTTAAGATGTGCCTGGAGATATTCGGACTAAACGGAGCTCACTTTACCAAACCATAAGCTTGAAATTCTTTTAGTTGTTCACGAGGTACCACCGCGCCCACAAAATTACCGACCGATACGCGTAACAAACGTGGCGACATACTCAGACGGGAAACGGGGTTGAGGCTTTTGTTACTCTTTGTTTACTTATGGATGAGCCCATGGCCCGCATGGCCGCTTCCAAAATACCCGCCAGAGAACCCCTCAACCAGAATTATTTATCATAGTGATATAATGTAACGTTATGTATTGGTAATAATGCGAATTTTATCGTCTCATTGTATTTTTTAATATGTACATGTAAGCGTATGTGTATATACGGCACTTAACATATAATGAAGACACTTAATTGTTTTACTTTCGTTTTATGCTGTATAATATTATGCATATTAAAATACGACTAAATAAAATTTCGTAGGGAAAAATGAAGACATGTTAAATGTTATACTATAATGTCATCGCATAGTGTTTTCAATTAAAAAGAATCAGTTACTAAATACAGACGTTCGACGACAGTCGCCGTTCAAAACCAGGGTCGCTTTCATTTTAACTTGGCCTTCGCATTCTACAAAATTCCCTTTCATTCTTGCTATTAAATAAATCCCAAATGATGACGACACTAAACCATGAAGGGTCCTTTACCATATAGCCATGAAACTCTTTTTATGCTTTCGAACAAGGACTGGATTTTAATGCTACGCCTAGCTTTGAGTTGCCTAAGGGCAACATCGTACTATGTTTCCGCGTCACTTATAAAGCCCTTACAGCGTCCTCAGGCACATAACCTATTATAAATGAGAAAAGATAAAGAAAAAGAGAAAGACATTACAAGGTAGTCATTTTATATGCATATAAATACATATGTCAAAGCTGCATCCAGCCAGTATTAATTTGCTATATTTTTTTGTAAGCAAAGGGTACTCATAGAACAATATAATGTATTTCAAACAATCTTACGTTGAATGAAGGACACCGATAATTCTCACGCTCACAATAATAATTGCACCGAATGCATGTGAATGAAACTGTTTTTGTTTGAACCTAGGCTCTCAGAATATGATGATCCTGCAAACACAGAGATTTCATCTTTTATTGCTAAAGTCATTCAGTTGGTACCAATATACATCCAAACTATAATTGAACATTTATTTCTAAAATCAATTAGTAAAACTTCTATTTTTTCCTTAATTGAGTTCTTTAAGATGAAATTGTATCTTTTGAATGAAACTCTTGTGAAGTTTGAAAAAAGTAACTATGAATCTATCAACACACCCGAGGAGAAAAGTTTTGTGTTCACGGCTTATAGTATTCCGTGTAATTTAACGACAGGTAATGGTGCCACACCCTTGGAGCAGGAAGATTGCTCTAGACTCGCACAATCAATTAAGGCAACCGAAATATGCAAGAATGGAATCGACTTAAAACGCGATATAGGGTTAGTTTATAGAATACGGTATTTAGCATTCACTAGCTGTGAAAGGACAAATCGAATAATTAAATAATTATATGGTATAATTGCCAATGTTATCTTTTGTATTTTTCACTAGTTTGTGGAATTTGGGAGTCAAATTTGTAATAGAGCATCAACCGGGTAATAATACAATTCGAGCCTTGAAGATTTACGAAGCAAGTGTATTGCATAAGATTATCGATCAATGCAAGAAACAAAAACGGATCCTGCAATTAGAGATGAGCCTGGAGATATTCGGACTAAACGGCGGTGCACACTTTACCAAATGGACAACGAACCGTAAGCTTCAAATACATTTAGATGCATTGTAGGTTGATGTAAAAATTAACCATGTTTGTTATTTTAGGAATTCCTCCGGAGATTTGGAGTTACAAAGTTGTTCACGAGGTTGCGCCGACAAAATTACCGACCGATGCGCGTAAAAAACGTCGCGACATACTCAAACTGGAAAAGGTTAAGGCTTTCTTTACTGTTTGTTTAATTTTGGATGAACCCATGACACCTTCCAAAATACCCACCAGAGAGCCTGAGAAATCCCTCAACCAGAATTTAATGACGAATTCACTCAATAAGCAAATTTTGGAAGATGGGATGTTTTACGATGCAACAATTGTGGCAGATGACGGAACAAAAATAAAATGTCACAAAAATTTTCTCGGTAGTAAAATTTTTAATCATCAACCATACAAAAAATACCTTGAATATGGAGTAAGACTATTTCTAATTTATCTTCAGCTCAAAGCCCAGTTCTCAAGACCATGCTACAAAGTGCCTTCGTAGAAGGTCAAACCAGCACAATTAAAATGGCCGACATGTCAGAGAAAGTAGTTCGAGCGTTCCTTCGTTACATCTACTATTTAGATACTCAAACGCCCGAGGCAGACTGCCAAGTTGCTCTGGATCTGATAAAAGCTGGAGATAAATATGATATAAAATCTCTCACGGATTCAATGAAATGTTTATTTTTGTCGAAGGAAGGGCCCTGGTTTACAGTGGATATCGCACTGGAGAGTTTTGTCTTGGCCAGAAATGTGGAGTCTTTGGGAGATGAGCTAAAACGGAAATGTGTGGAAGTACTAAAAAAGTAAAAATGTTCTTGTTTGTTTTGAAAGCATTTTTCATGTATTAGTATATGTAAATACTTTCACCAATACTTCATTATTTTAAACAACATTACAGAAATCCTGTCCAACTTCAAGAGTTGGAAGGATTCAACAAGTTGTTCTTCGAGGATCCTGTTGCCGCAAAGGAACTCTGCCTGTTGGCAATGGACGCTAGCCATAAAATACTCTAAACAACTCCAAGCTCCTAATAGGTCATTCATCTCAATAATGCTCCTGGAATGCGAAAAATATTGTAAGGAAGTCTTCAATTTCTGGGATAAAAATGTGTATAAAATAATAATCATTATGTTACAGAAAAAGTCATTTAAAAAAATATGTCTTACTGAGAAATTCGCGGACACAATAATTGTTGCAAGCAGTGGTACTAAGCGCCACAAGGTATTTCTAAGAGGTAAAAAGTGGAAAAAAAAATTTGTTGCTACTGCTACTGCAGATGAGACATAAATTGGAATAAATTGTCAACAATTATAAAGAATTCCAGTGGTTTGGTCAATCTTACATTTTATTTATTACAATCTATACTATAATTTTCTATATTTAATTCTATTAAGTACTAAAACGCTTTTTGCTGAAATGCGTCGCTAAAGACCTACTGAAGATTTTGTGTAAAACTAATCCCAATGACTGCAAAATGCTTCATTTTTATATCTACGTTTATTTATGTAATTAATAAAACCTAAAAATATCTACGTTGCAATTTGCAATGCTACGATACACTTCCAACTGCAAGCTTTTTTATAATTTACTCTGTGGAGTCATTTCGTTTTGGTCCAACTCGCCGGTTGAAACGTGCCCACATTACAGACATGGGGCTGTTGTCATCAACATGCGTTCCTTCGTCAATGAAATCCGCATCCGTAGCCAATTCCATTTTCTAGTCAGTAAATATCGGAACAAAAATCTTAAGCGACTACTCAAAAATGACAATCAAATATGACGTTGACAATGATGATGATCGGGGCTACCTGACACAATAGTCGCATGAGTGTCTCCAAATTCTCCATGCGGGCTGTGACATGGGTCAACGCCTCATTGTTTTGACGAAGTGTAGCCATTATGTCACTTGATACATCCTCCATGTCCTCGTCAAAATTGTCCCCTACTGCAAAAGCAAAAAAAAAAACTTCATTGTAAAACATGCTTTGGAGATTAAACAAAGGAAAACAAACGCACCTCTTTTGGTCGACTTTGGTTGAAAATACTTGAAAAACTGGTCAATCATGCCGAGCCGGACTTTTCTCGCGTTTGGGTACTCAATCACCTCATTCTTGTCCACTTTCTGGAGAAACCAATTCGGCAAATTCTTTTCAAGCTGGGTATGCAACAAAACTTGCATTGCTAATCGTTTCAGTTGGGCGTTGCGTCTCACCGACTCAATATCGCCGATAGCCAAACCAATCAAGAGATTCATTAGAAGAATGGGCATGAAAACCATGAAAATTCCGAGCATCAAAAACGAAGAAATGGGATTAGGAAGTTTCCTCCCATCAGCACCGAGACAGCCACTGCCAGAACCTGTTCCCATTCGGTAATGAAACGACGGCATTCCATTACCGTTCACCATATTCATATAGTCAAGTCCAGTATCCTCGTCGTCGCCGCAGAAATGAGGGTTGACGAATGTATTGAGAAAATCCATTTCTCCCAGCATCATGGAGAAAGTTCGAAGTAGAGCGATGGGTATTTCACTGAATGCCTTGTGCTCACCCTGGAACAAAACATTTATATTGCTAGAAATTTTTTCAAACTGTAATTTTTTTACTCAAAGGAACTTTTCCTACATCAGATAAAAGGATGTAAAACGCCAGTCCAAATGCAACAATCAAGATAGAAAATATCATGAGGACTCGAAGAAGAGTTTGGAGAATTTCCAGAAACATCACGACGTAGATTCCCACGACATCAAATCTTTGCAGAAACAGGAGCAGATAAAACCAGCTAAAGAACGTGGCTAGAGACGCACTAGGATCGGCATATGGCATCAATCCAGGTAAAAACTTGGCGCCGACCATAAAAATACAGCAAATGTTCATTGCCCAGAACACCCTATTAAAATTGTATTAAATAAATCATGCCACAATTAAATACAATTCATGATATTGCTTTAGAAGTAAATAAGAGCCTTTGAGTCCAAATACAGTTTCATTTGGAACAGCGCTTACCAATTCACTGTATCTAAAACATACTTCATTTGCGGAGGGTAAAAGTGAATGCATTCTTTCAAAATGTTGACAAACGCCACCGTACTAATAATCACCGCCATCATGTACTCATGGTAGGTAACCGACAGATCACGATCGTCATAATTTTTACCGCCCGGGTTTACATCTCGGTAGTAAGAAGGTAGCATAGGAGTGTTATTCGTTGTGATGGTGGTGGTGGTAGTTGTGATTGGTGGTCCGAAAGAAAATGAAGTGCCGATAATGGCGCCTCCACCGATATGATTAACCTTCTCTAATCCTGCCAGTCGGTCTCGGTCTCGTTTTAAGTAGCCGGAAGCAAAAGATGTTAGAATGAGAAGATAACAAATGTACAGGATCAAGTGCGAAATGTGAATGTACTTCCCATACGCATTCCACTTCATTTGCAAATATTTTTTGCTCAGGTCGTGTGACAGTAAATTGACTCGTCCATGAAATACCATTCCCTATGAATTAATTCAATAAGAACGGTTAAAAACTTAGTTTTATAAAAGGGCTGAATTACAAAAAGCACATTGTAAAATGTACATTGAGAATTGGTAGATGCTTTCTCTCAAATGCATTATTCCCTTGAAACTTTTCTCCAACTTTTTCATCCAATTTTTGCAAACTTTGCTCGCCCTCCTCCGACTCTGCTAGAGAAAGCCATTTGAAGTCATAGGTAATCTGGGAATAAGATAAAGTCACAACAACGAGAAAATTTTATTTTCTTTCTAGCTTTTCCTAATGTTTTACACGCTTTTTGTCTAGTTTTACATGGTAATCCTCAGAATCCGATTTTGCATCGGACTTCATGATACATCGATCCAACACGGCGGACACAACCTGTGGCATTGCTGCAACCAAGGCTAGCATAACCGATGGATATTTGCCTGATGACATGGCAAGAATTTCATTCCCTCTGCACATAACCAAATTCCAAATTACAAAGGAGGAAGTTTTTACTAAATCTTATTTTGCGTGATGGCTGAGATTTGCAATACCTGGTTCTGTGCGTGACCATGACTAGTGCCACAGCAGCGTATTTACTCTGCAGAGCAAAATCAATTGCACTGAAACCTTTGTAGTTGTAGGTCAAGTGGCAATTTAACGAGAGTAGCAGATTCACAACGTCCGGTTGGTTTTCCATGCTCGCTAGGTGAATCGGTGTGTTCTAATATCAAACATTTTTAGCAATTTTTATTATCCTGTAAAAAAGAAATTTCTATGCACGTTTTTAATGATATTCAAAGTATTTAGTAACCCCATCTTTATCCACTTGGTCAAGCAAATGTGAATGCACGTTCAAAATATATTTCAAAGTTTCCCTATGTCCATAAGCAGAAGCCAAGTGAGCCGGAGTGTTGCCATTGTGGTCGCGGTGAAGCAGGGCTCCCGTTTTTATTAGAAATTGAACAATCCTCAAGTGACCTGTATCAGTTTAAATATTTCAATTATTATCAACAAACCTTAAAGAAAGCTTTTGTTTGGACATTTTGTTTCGACAAACCAAACATTGCTGAAATATGTAACGGAGTCAATCCATTTCCATCCCCTTCGTTAATTACAGAATTGCTCTGATCCAGTTTCAAAATTTGCTGGATGATATTTAGTCGGCCGTATCTAGTTCATTTATAAAATGACATTTTAAACCGTCGCGTACATAAGTACTTATTGAAGTTATGACAGTACAAAATACTCACCCATACCTGCACGCAATATGCATAACATTCTCTCCTGCATTAGTTTTTGAGACAATATTGCCTCCTAAGCTGATCAGTTTCATCGCATTTTTAATATGGCCTTCTGAATAAACGGAAAGTAAAAACGTCCGAACAATCATTTAATTACTCTACTTTCACTCACCAAAAGTGAAAGTTACGTAAAGACTTACGTTTAACCGCATAGTGCAGCGACGTAAATCCCTGTTTATCCTTTTCTTCTAGAATCGCTACAAAGTCAGTCTGAAGAAGGAAAAGAAAGTTCTAAATTTAACTATTTGACTATTTATTTTAATAGTAAATTATTTATAATGAAATCAAAATGCGCACGCAAAATTCGTCATCAAAAATTTTGTCCAGGTCACTGCCATGAATTACTGCAGCATGTAAAACATTCCTGTTGTCGTTATCCTTGATGGAGACGGTCGCACCGAGACGAATCAAAATTTTCATGGTTCGCCAACCGTTTCGGAAAGCGGCTAGGTGAAGTGGGGAACGTCTCTCTTTATCAACAACATTTACTGATGCTCCCTTTAAATTACAATTTCAGTTACATAAACTGAATCCTAAAAGTAAGATAAACGTGAATACCTAAAAGCTTAATGATACTGTACATACTTGTTTAACGAGAAACTCGGCAAGTTCATAATGATCAAACCTATACAATTAACAGACCAATTAAAATAGTTGCAAATTAATTTTAAGGTGAAAGCATTGAAAGTGAAAGTTAAGACTCATCGAGTCGACGCATACATCGACGCATGATGAAGCGGAGTCATCCTTTGAAGGTCGCAAGATTTCAGACAAATCTCCGTCTCTTCTGGTTGAAGCTACACACAGATATGGATATTGAAGGAAATAAAAATAGGGATAATTTTTTAAATTTAGTAGAAAAATGAAGACGTTTAATTATTATATGTATGTATACCTGAAACATCAATTTGACAATTTCAATTGCACCCTGCGAACATGCTAAATGAACCGGTGTCGAGAGATCATGTTGTTGCGCTGAGATTCTTGCGCCTGATCGCAGGCAAAGTTCAACAGCCTAGTGATTTAAAAAATGAAATAAATTACGTTTTACCATATTCATTCTGTACAATGGTTTTTGCAATTGCAATATTGTAATTTTCCAATTTTCTCTTTGAAAAGGTATATTAATTTGACTACACTTCATAAATCATACGGCATTTCGCAACTCTGTAAATTACATCTCCCAAGAGGATCAAAAAGCTGGAGAAAGAAACCCTGTAAATAAAAGAGCCTCGATCCTTTGTCCCGAATTGCATTTTGTTTCCCTTTGAAGCCGTACAAGTAAATTTTGCGAAAGCTGCAGTTATAACCCTCCCAAAAGCTATTTTTGAGTATCATGTTATGTACCTAGATGCACTTTTTGTCTCAATAAAGTGCAACTTTCTCCTTTGTTCTTCTTCTACCTTACCCAATCCGACATATTCAAATTTCTCAACTACAAACCTGGTTTTTCACCAATTTTCATACATCTAGAATTTTCGGGAGGCCGTGAGGTTTCTAGCAGAGAACTTTCTTTTTGTGCAACTCTACAAACAAAATTCCTTGAACTCGTCAAAGGCACATCATAATAGCATTCTTTGACACATTATTACTACTGCTACTGCTTGATGTTGCAAGTCAAGAGGCAAACAAGCCTCAAACGGCTCAAACTTCATAATACTCAGCATGATTTTAATATGGTACAACAAATTGGAGACGACATACAAAAAAAGGTCAGGACCAACTCGACATAAAATAAATGCAAGAGACGGGCAATTTACAAAGCACTCAACAAATTGAGGATTGAGGAACTTTCTTAGTCGTGCGGTGAGATTGGATTTTTTCGCATGAAAGGAATCTTCACTGGCAGACTGTGTCTATCAAACCGTCGCAATGAGTATTTAGTGTGTCAACGAAAAAAGAAAACAGGAAATCAAGTGGAAAGGAAGATTACAGTGAAAGTAAAAAACTATAATTTTCTTAGAGATGCCTATACAATCCAAAAAAAAATGACACGTGTACTACGTATTATGTATATACGATATTATGTATGTGTTTTAGTTCAGATGATTCTTGTAAATTGTTATTGTAATTTATTATCAAAGCAAATCAAATCACTTCATGTTTTCCTGCATATGCAAAATAACTAATAATTATGACGACAATTGATCTAAAAAAGAAATCGTACAAATTTCAATATTTTGCACACCATTAACATGAATAAAGACGTGTGTACAATTATTTATCAATAACCTTTTATTATTACGGAATTGCTTTTCCTACTCAGTATTAATCCCTAATTAATTATTAAATTGCACAGTTCAGGCAATATAAGGACAATCGAAATGCCTACTCGGTATCACTGGCTTTAAGAAGGTTTCAGACAATTGTTTGAGAATATGTTTTAATGTGGTCACGCGGTTTTCCGCGTGTGCCTTCGAACTAAAAAGCACGTTGTCTAACATGCATGTTGAATCAGGAAATGAGTTTTGTATTCTAAAATACTTCCTAATTTTCAACTGCGGTTCGAAGTTAATTCACATTTTCTATTATTTCATGTCTAATTAATAATGATATTATAAAGAAACAATTTAATTTTCTTTGTGAGTCGTTCACAATTGGCACATAACATTTTGAAAGACATTGTGTGGTTTCACCTTAATTTCAAATCAACACAAAAATTAAAGTACGTCGCAAATTATTATATGTATGTATATAGTTCAACTGTTTTTAGTTAAAAAATTGAAGTCGTGTATGTTGCAACAAATAAATTCCGTCTTAAAAAATGCTTCCTGGAACAAAAAAGGTCGCAAATAAATGAATACCTACTTTTACCAACAAATAATTTTCGTTCTATTCTTAGCAAAACCTACGTCAATTGATTCACACTTACTCATTCAAGAAGTTGCATAATTTTATACTAGAAGAAAAATAAAATTCACTGCTTCTGTGAAATGAAATGGAATTACCTTAATCTCGCCACCATGAACTGCAGAGTGTAGGGGGACATTGCCTTCGGCATCAAAGAAAGATATCATTTCCTCCCGAGAGCAGCCATTGAGTTCCCCAAATTTCAAAAGAATTTCCATAGACCCAGCACTTGCATGTTTGGCTGCCTCATGAATAGGATAAAAGCCGTTTCTACAGGGTAGCCGTACACACGCGCCGATTTCGTACAACTGCAGAGAAGAAATTAAACAGAATCTTGAATGGACTAATTTTCTCTAAGAGAGCACACAATATTACTGTGACTAGACTTACCAAAATTTTCATGGCTTCCTCGTGATCGCAAATCGCCGCAATATGAAGAGCAGTTCGCCCGTGTTCACCACCCAAATTGGGATTCAACAGATGGCGAAATTTTGAAAACACTTTGAGTGCAGCTACTTTATTCAGTTCAGTGGCCAAATGCAACGGAGATTGCATTCTATCATTTAGTCGGTTTGCGTCGGCCCCGCTATTCGTTTTAAGTGTTTGTTTGTTTAAAGTCAATTGAAATATAATATGAATAAATACGATGCTACGATAAAATATTATTTCTCACTTGGACAGCAGAAAAGCCAGTGCTTCCAAAGACTCACATTCCACAGCCAAGTGCAAGCAGTTGTTATCATGGTTATCCACCAGATTTAGGTTTCCCTGAAATGCTATAATCACCTCAAGAATTGCGACATGGTTTCGAACAGTTGCTTGATGCAGTGGCGCACGACCTCCGCAATCACGCAGATTTAATTTGGATGGATCAGCACTGATTAGTCTCGTAAATTCCTTTACATTCCCGGACTCAGCAATCTAAGTTTTAATATATATTTTGGTCCACAAATAAAGAATTTTATGTCAAATTAAAAATTAATTTAATACAATTCATTACTTACCGTGTTCAATTCGGTTACAGTTGGTACTTGACGGAGAGCAATGGCACGGTAAAAGCTTTTTAGCCTTGTGCTCACATCCGGTATAGCAATGTGATTTTTCACGGAATTGGTAAAACGTAGGTGTTTTTTGAGACTCGAAGTTTTGCAACATGACGACATTTTTAATGTTAATAAAACAAATTAGTAATCCTCAGGATGTTCATCAACCAGAATAAAAAATGAAAATGCTTTTACTTTAAACTTTCTCTTTTCTCTAACTCCAGCTTTTATCAAGTAGGCCAACGGGGACTACTTCAGTAGAGAGGAAGTGATGTTACACTTCAGGTGGAAAGGTGACGACTGATTGAGTGAATGACAAGAGAGACGCATATAATTAATAATTCTTGAAAGCTGTGGTTGCGCTGCAAGAATGTGGAGCTCTAGCTGCTGAGTGCTGAGCTGGTGAAAGCGGAGAAATTTCTGTTATTGCCAATTGAGATAGACACGCGAAGTGGAAATCACAAGCATGAAACGGGCGATAAAAAGTGATGAACTGAGAAAGCGAGGAGAAAACACTCATACAGAAAGTATCATTGCGTGACTCTCAAGTGAGATGAAGATGAAATGAGAAAGACGAGGAGACGAGCATAGTTTATAAAAACGACTTTTACTAGTAGACTGTCAGATTCAAGACTGCAGAGTAATAACAGGACAACATGTTGAGCCGCCAAACAAGAAGATATACTCTGTTTCGCATTCGGGAAAGATCCGGAAGCTTCATCAAAAGATTGTCTTACAATTATTTTGTCACAGTCACAGTGATATTACGACGTATGTAGCTATTTACGTTCTGCCTGTTCTAACAAAGCAATGTAAAATATGTCGTCAGTCTAAACGTAAGTCGTCATATTATTTTTGAGTGACAGCAAAATGGCAACTTATGTAGAAGTTTTCAGAATTTTTCATGCGTAGAAACAGAAACGTAACTAATTGGATTCAATTTACTTACTTCTGTATATGATTTCTGGCATTGAATGTTTTTGTTTGCAAGATGGTATAAAAATCCTGTACAAAAGGAAAGCAGTAATGTTTGCGATAAACGTGGGTGGAGTGAATTTATTAGCTTCCTCATCCTACACAATATTTTTCCGTTTTTGCCAAACTAAGCAGAATAATTAACAGAGAAATTGGATAAAAATATACCAGTCATAATTAAAAACGCTTTGGAATTCAACTCAACTTTCTCGTTATGTAATCATTACAATGAAATGAGTATTTCTTTTGGTATTATTATACTGTTATAATTGCTTCATGTAAGTAAAGATTGTATCCAATTACCAACAACCCGACATAATGACCTTGTAAAACTGTTTAACTCACTAACAGTGTGACGGAAAGTAGTAAAAATTGCTGATTGAATGTATGTGAAACTACCACTGTGTGTGTCAAACTAAGGTGCACCAATAACCGTTACATGCATAAATTAATCTTGTCAACATAAATTATTAATAATTATTGTAAAGCATTTATTTCCAATCAATTCCATGAAGTATTTTGTGGGGAAAATTGATTCTAAGTGGTTAGAAATACTGATGTAATTGTATTGTTAAGCACTTTTAACATATTTTTATATCTGCATGCATCTAATATTGTACATGTGTCTGTGTTTTTGTTTAATTGTATAGCCTTGTTTCAAATTTGGCGAATGGTAACAGATTTGAATGGAAAAGAAAGGAGAAAAATATAAATGCAATCTGAAGTCAATTTATTTCAAATCTGTCACGCTCCGGAGGATACTCAGTTCAAAGGTTTTTTCCCTTAAAGATTTATAAGCGTAAAAATGGCATTGCTTTAAACAAATAGTTTCTTCTACCTTCTTCAACTCATTTCCCCATTGGATGGATGTGTCTTGATCTTGATTTTTTTCCTTTCATTGATATATGTAAACAGACTAACATCATATAAGGAGCTAACAAACTCTGCAATGTGAAGTGTGGAAGTAACAGGAATAATTTTGATCATAATATTCTTCATTGCCTGATGATGTACTATAACGTTGAATTACAATTGAGTAATGTATTTAAGTTGTGGTTTTGATCAGTTATTTGGTTACTCTTTCGGCGGCACTTACATTTCATACTGAGGATGTCTATATGTTTTACAGTGGACTTTGACAAAAAGAGACAGAAACAAAATGTGAGTACCAGACATTTTCTGAATATTTTCTCAAATTTTTCTCGAGATTTTCTGAGAACATTTTTATCGATCACATCACCACAAATCACATTTTTATAAATTCTAGGTACCGCGACGACTTACAAGAATCTCCAAAGTTCAAATTTTTGTTCAAAGTGGACCATGTCGCAGCAATGGAATTATGCATGCTCTCCCTGGCTGGCAGTGAATCATTTTGAAATATTTAAATTAAAATCAGCATTAATGATTATGAGTGACAGCGTCGCGTCCCGCTTGTACAAGTAACTATCGTCCACAAGTTCAAATTCAATTACAATATGAAAAATATTAATGTTACAAAGCAAGTTTTTAGAGTACAAAACAAAGATATTATTTTCAGTTCCGCCAAAAGTTACAATTTATATAAAGTTACCTGATTTCATAAAAGCTTTGTAATGATATAAAATAATGTGCTACAATAAAAATGTTCAATTTAATATTGTAAATTTATTGTTTCAGTTTAATGTACAATCTTTATAAATTTCACCAAGTTAAGCACAAATCTTACCACTAAAAGAGTGCCAGTGAGAGTGGAATTTTATTTCATTCAATTGTGACGATTCTCATGAAATTCAACATTTTTGACCCTAAAGTTATAAAAAACTTAAATTGTTTCAGTGTTCCTTCTAAATAAGCATGTTCTTCCATTTGAATCATCCTACGATTAGTCGTGAAATAGTTTCTATTGTATTTTCACTGAATTAGACAAATTTACATATGATATTTGGTGTTGCTGATTGACAATGATCTATGGCATTAAGTTATGATGATAGATAACGCGGATCATGAATGAAATGACGTATTGTAAAAATGTAAAGTTGATTAGGACATTTATGTATGGAATTTTTATCCTGCTTGCGTCAATTCTCGTTAATAATGATATGTAATTTGATTTGAACTCACTTTAATTTATTTGATACGATGCATTACGTTTTTTACTGCTGTTGATAAAAGTGGGCAAATTACATCCTTCTGAATAATTATTATTAATAATAATTCTACGAATTGCCATTTAAGTTCACATGACATTTAACACGTTCCTTTCCATTTCCTGTGCTTCCCTAAGCCATTTGATTATACTGAAAGAATGAAAAAGAAATGAAAAGGGTTCATAAAAAAATTTCGTAAACTGGTAAACTTTAACAGTGTTGGACTTACAGCCATAAAAGACATCACGACAGCAATGGCCTTGACACGAGGATCAAGTCCTTCGTCGAATTTTGTCGTTGCAGAGTCCCCGTCCATTTCAAATTCGCCCGACTTTTTGTTACCAACCATGATGTCAAATTTTGCGCCCGAGCCACACAGACAAGGGCAACAGGTGAGGGCGCAGGAATTACAAGCCCCGCCATCAAATTCAACCTGACCCAGCCCTAGAACGCTGGAGCCTTGGAAGGAGGAACCACAGCTGGGTGTTTCTATTACACCCAGTTGCCTATTTCCGCTGAACACTTTTGTGCCCTGATTTAGCCAAATAGAATAAACTACAGATAAGATTATAAGCTAATTCCAAAATTGCAAAAAAGCGCGGGGACTTACAGAAAGATCGATTTCTGCTTGGAGGAATCTCCGTCCCTGGTTATCATTGAAGAAAATCCCGGCTGCTCGTGCATATGCAGAGCTGACAACGACCTCTTCGCTATAGGCAAATAGCTGGGCTTTGTTCCTATCTGCGGCATATCTTGTAGTCTTGCCTTGAAAAATTATTCGATGTAGTTTATGCGACTGTTTATTATTATGCTTCGCTGTTTTGCTAAAATCTCGAAAAGTAAGACTGAACCTTACTAGATTTATAAATTTTGTACTCGTTGATGTTCTGAAGAATCCCGGAAACCAAGTCCGCTTCAACCAGTGACACCACCTGAATTTGCTGAGGCTGGCCATGATGGTATTGCGGGGGTGGTTCCTGGAAATACTGTTGGGGATGGAGTTGGGGTTGTTGGGTAACCGGCATAGACCACAACGGATACTCATTTGGACGGTTATTCTGATTGTTTTCCATTTTAATGTTAAAAGTAGTAAGTGATTAAATTGCAAATTTTATTACAGATGAGAAAGAGAGTAAGAAATGAGAATGAACTTGTATTTTTGGAAGTTATAGCAGACAGCAAAAAAAAACAAGTGGATTTAATTTTTTATCGTTATCAGTGCACATCAGAGGGACATGGGGTAACGGACATTTATCTTATCACTCCGGACTGCTACATTACTTTGAAATTACAAATGAAATGATCGAACGGTTATCATTATGGGTTCATTTTATTATCGTCAGTGTCAGAGACAAAGCAAGAAAGCTGACGTCATCTTTGACCTGCTAATGAAACATTTGAACCACCCAACCAACCTCATGTCTTTAACATTAACAATCTAAGAATTGTCATTAAATCCAATTAAAAATAGAAATTGGCAATTTGTAAAAAACTACGCAAATGTAGTTGGAAGACTTCAACAATTTTCCAAAACATTCTTTTATCGGCCATTTATTGCTAACTTTTATCTGTGCTCATTTTGTTACATGAAAGAAACTTTCCGTTTTTCCTTCTGCATCAACAGTTACTCTTTGAAACGTTTCCGTTAAAACAAATCTCAAGGACAAGGAACAGCTTTGTTCCAAACCCTAAAATAAAGCGGCTTGTTAGGCTTGTTAGGTTAGGACTTTACAAGATTTGACATGGTGTCCTTGCAAACTTGTAGGAAATTTCTAGAGAATTTTCCAGTTATAAATATAACATATTTAAATGAATCGATTGTCATCTCGACCTTATTCATAATAAACATAATGAGTAATTATACGTATAAGTAATTTACCTGTACACGTTGAATGATGACTTGAAGCCAGAACAATAACAAGAACTGCGTCAACTTTATGTATGAGTTAGCTCTGAGCGTCATAGACCGTAGAGAGCTTATAGACTCTATGGCGTAGAGATTTGAATAAATAAAGAAATAAATAAATAAATAAATAAATAAATAATTAGAACGCTGCCATCGATGCCCATATGTCATATAGAAATGAAAACTACATTTAAATACGCATCATCGGAAAATGTTCTAATTCTGTCTAAATGTGCTTAGCTACTCTATTTATTCTTCCTATTTAGTATAGCAAAAGGGTTACATTTATCTTCTGTTCTGAGTGAAAAGTATAACTTTCTTTGCTTTATCTGTAAGATAAATATTTACTATCTAATCAAAAGTACCGCATCAAAACCGTTAACCTCATTCGCTGA
>VYYJ01003414.1:0-16702 GCA_021029165.1 Cyphoderus albinus | reverse complement strand
CAAAGGAGGTGGAACGATTATAATTTCATTTTTGTCATCATTAAGTTCTCTGGACAAGATATTTTATTAGACCGTATTATCATTCCTCCCTCCACAAAGGAAAACAAAAGCAAATTATTTTTATTTGTTTCATCGCTTTAGTGTAGTTGAGAAAAGAAGCGATTGATGAAATCTACGTATTATTTTAGTTACCAAAAGAATAAGATGAGTAAAATCGTTAGAGGAAAGAGTGAAAGCCACAAGTTGCTTACAATATAGAAATGCTGACAAATAATAATGTTGTTGTGTAAAACGTAATACCGAATAGAAGAAAGAAGTTTACAAATCACAACAGACTTGTATAGGGTGAATGACAAAAGAGAAAAGAAAAAAGTAAGGTGACTTTTATTGTCACTCCACTCGTACAATTCTTGGTGCATGATCAAGTTTGATATATTGGTTTCTGCCAATAAACTCACCAAAGAAAAAAAGTGAGACACAAAAGACTTCACTTTTTCCCTTTCACACTGAATTTGTACATAAATAACTTGAGAGGTAAAAAAAGAATGAAAAAAGAATCGTTCGGTTTTTCTACTCCCTTTTCTCAATCGCACTGTCGTACGCTACATTTCGTTTGTTTGTTGCTCACAGGAGTGTTTTTCTTTGTAGCAAATAGTGAATGAGAAAATAAAAAGTATTTGGCCACTTATGCTCCATTTACTTCCGCCATGAAAAAGAGAGAATTACTTTCTTCTATGACATTTACCACCTTCACAACAACATTGTCGCATTCACTCCACTCTCTTTTCTCCTTTCTCTGTCTCCGGCTTTCTCTTTATTTTTTTGCTTGAGAGGACGTAAAAAGGAAAAAAGGATGTGTCGGCAACTTGACTTAAGACGCAAACGACGATACAAGAACAACGCAAGCAAAAACTCCGACAGGGCAGAGTTGCTCTTTTTTTCTTGAACAACACATCGCTTTGCATTCTTTAAAGGAGAATCGGTATTTCCCTTTTAGTTAACTTCCATACAACCATAAGCTCAGTGTCACCATAGAGCACGCATTCTTTACAAATATACCAGTACGTTGGTAAACATTTTTTATACTGGTGTATCGCTTACGACAAGTTTTTTTCTCTTGACGGCAAAACGAGTGATCTCGACTCTTGTCTTGTTATCTCGTTCAAAGGTAGGATGTTATTTTCTTTGCACGATGCAGCCAAAAACAGTCTGCTTACGATTAGAGGCAAAAGAAGTGGAAAGTGGAAGTAGTATTGAAATTTGATAGGGGTTTGCCACAAACGCTACTCAATTTTGTTTATCCTTTCTTTACAGAAAGCGGAAAGGTAGAAAATTGCCAAGCATAATGCACACTGAGTTCACCGTCCTTTCGTTGGCAAATTATATCCACGTAATGGAAACAAATTGACAAGGAAAACCTGAAAAAAATGCTTGGTGCAGTAAAGTGATTGAGAAATTTGAAATTTCTAAGAAAAATTATTATGTAGAAGCAATGCGGTTTCCTTTCAATTTACATTTTAAATAAAACTTTAGAATTTCGAAAGAAGTGCTATAAAAAATAAGCGTGAAAAATGATGATTCAGCTAAAATTTTACAAAGGTACAATATTCTGCTTGATGATGCTTCCAGTAGAGCCAAATCTTGTTTGGAATTTTGTTTATAAAACAGAGGTTCAATCACATCATGTGAACGTTAACAAGACATACAAATAAAGTTGTTAGAGAAAACAAGATTTGAAAGAACTGTAAATAGCATATCTATAAAATATCTGCTTGTCGAGAAATATTCAACATGCCCCAGAGCTGAAGAAAAGGATGAGCTCAGAATGTGTTGTGTTTACGATACAAGAATAGATAAACTGAGCAAAAAGTAAGCAGAGGCAGGCATTGAGAAGCATGGACAAACCGAGCTCCACAAAATCTTGTTTTGGGGAAGAAGCAGACTGAAGGATAAAAATGGGTTTGTTTGTGTGTGCGTCTTCTTCTCGACATCCAAAGAAGGAATGAAAGGAGAGAGGACGGAAAATGTTGTATAAATGTGTTTTGCTAGGACCCGGTTTCTTTTCATCGAGTGAACCATGAGCAGAAAACGAGCAGACGAAGTGAACGGATGCATTCGCTCACTCTCACACACAACACAACAACAACACAAAACAGTGTAAATATAAACGCTCGTCCTCACAACAAAACATGCAGTGTACCGGGGAAGCTCGATGGTAGCGGTACACAACGTTTTCTCGGGGCTCCTCCATTTTCACGTCAGTTTTCTCCATCTTTTAGGAAATGGTGTGCAAAGGCAGGAGTTATGCTTATCGCTTCTACACCAACACCTTTCTTGAGTTTTCAAAGTCAGAGCAGTTGGCAAAAAGAGAAATGCTCAGTTGGATGGAGCAGTGCATGAGGAGCAAAGCAGGAGGCTCGGTGAAGTCAACAAGGCAAGAAGCATATGGATACAAGAAATGCCGTTTGTTACCAACAGCTTCTAAAGGCATTAGTGAAACAGGAGAAAAAGAAAGAGGTGATGAGTGGAGTAAGAGAGGCGTCTCTACAAACGACATTTCTCATTCTTCTCCCTTTCCACTCGTTTTCTCTCTTACTTTCCGCCACACACAAACAATCATATTCACTTTCGTAGTTATCTTATTTTTGCCTTGTTTAGATTTATTACGAAGAAAGCAAAGTAGGAAAAGACGTCTTGCTTCTTTTATGCTCAGTTGATGCCTCTTTTATATTTTATATTTTTCCGTAACGCACCACCCCATGTGTGCCGTAATCGTATCATTGCGAATAAGCAGCGAACTTGCGACCGTGTAATAATAACTTTATAATGGTTTTCCTGGTAGGAATCTTACGTACCACATGGAGGATGCAGTTAAGACTGGAAACCCTGCCGTTCAAGTAACCGTTATTGTGCCATTTGAGATAAATTTTATGAACTTGTTGGCTTGCTCTTTTTGAGTAGACTACCGAGAGCAACAAAACAACTTAACTCTTTTTTCTTTCTTTCTCTCTCTCTGCTCTCTTTCCCTCGAAATCCCTATACATTTTCTTTCTGCCTTGAGACAGCATCTGCCTCTGTGACTATCAGCTTTCCTCAACGAGCACAACAACACTGGTAGTTTTTTTGTAAGTCGTGCACCGCTAGTAAACAGAAAAGGCTATGATGATGATGACAAGGATCCAATGGAACATAAAATATGGTGGTAGAAATGGGAGCTAAAGTGCCGTATAATCAAGTTACATTGCCAGCTAAACTGCTAATAATGTTACTCCCTTTAGAGCAACTGTCCACCTTAGTCACTCTCGCTACTCCACAGTTACGTAGCCACATTATGAATGAATGAATCAATAAAGAGCGTGAAAATGGGCTCCTCGTCCAAATAAAAATAAAACGGCGTGATTTTATATGATTCTTTCATAATGCACTTCTTCTGTTTCTCTGTAACATTTTTGTGGCAAAAGCTATAACTCGTTGCTACTGCTTCAACAACAACTACATTCATTTCACTTTGATGTGTGGTACCCATTCCCTCCTAACAACTTATTTTCCTATTGACTATAAAATTTTCTGTTCGAGGTACACCAATAGAAATAATGGCTTCTTATCAGAAACATGAAAGGTGCGGATTTATTGCCAAGTTTCTGACAATAGCATCTTCATGGTACATCTTCAACAGCAGAAATTCGGGCTCCCCTCTTGTTTTCAAAGATGACACACTTTCTTTTCCCAAGGATACTACTTTTGAACTCCTTCTAGAATAAACATCCGGTAAAAGAGAGAGCATAATTAAAATTGCAATAATGTAGTCACATTGTATGTAATATTTAAATATTAATAAGGACGCTCCTGCTCATTATGATATTTCACTTGGCTCTACAATTAAATAAATTGTCCTCTGTTGGCTTCGTTATTGATCCAAGAGAACCTGCGAATTCTTACCGTCTGTTACCGCTTTGTATTGTTTCGAGGCAATCCTTTTCCATTTCTATCTTCGTGGTGCGTTGATAAAAACAACAAAGTAGCATCAGAAGCGTATGTCGTAAACAATTTATTCAGCTATCTATCCTCCGCAACAAAACATGTCGGTTGGAAAATGTCTATGTATGTGTGTGTATGTGGCAGCACTACAACGATCAAAACAATCTTTTGTTTTTCTTCTCTACTATAGCAATGCTTGCTGCCTACAAAGAAAGCGCAAAGATGTATCTAGAATAAGAGAAAGTAAACAGCGCTGTGACGCTGTATTCAAGTAAAAAGAAGCAATTTTAATATTAAGGAAAATATTCTATATACATAGACGTAATCTTATTAATACTGCAGTAAAGGAAGCGAGACAGAAAAAGTTGCAAATATATAATACAATCATATTTTTACAATCATACATACATGTATCATGGGAAAGAGAAATGACAAACGTAGCAGAAAGGAGAAGAAGGAAAGGCCGCGAGACATTGTCAGTGGTAAGCCATCTTCTAGCATTCTGTAATTTATTTTCATGTTAAATAGGTAGCAAGCAGCAGGCCGGGAAGGTAAGGTGAGTCGGAAAACCCTTTCTTTTCCTCTTTCTTCCATTTCTATTCAATAATACAAAACAACAAACAAGTAAAAGAAAACGTAAGGAATCACTCAGGCCCGAGCTGAAACTGTTTTTTACCTTTTATTCTGTTGTGCAGTTGTTGTTGTTAGTGCTGCTGCTTCTGCTGCATGTAGCAAACAAGCTTCTGATGGGAAGAGCAAAAGAGAAAAACTGGGGAAAAAGGAAGTAAACAAAATAATATATCATGGGTATATATCATCTCATATGATCACAAACGACGATCTTTTGTTCTGTACATAATTCCTTCTGAAACCGACAACAACAACAACATCCTCATCATCATCATCATCAGTAGTAGCAGCAACGTCACCATAATAACAATTTCCCTTTCTATATTTGAACCGACATTATTTCCATCTTTCCCACATTCTGCACATTCTAAATGTGTGTTAGGTTAGCTCTTCTTTTCCTCCGATCTCCTTTCCATCTACCCAACTTTCTCGTTCGAGTTGGAGGAAAAGAATGGAAGCAAAAACTGCATAACAGTAACGATAAAAAACAACAAACAAGAGAGGGAGAAAGAGAGAGAAACAACAAACAGAAAATAATCAAGGGAGACCTCCATCGTTATCATCAGCATCATCATCATTTACTGCCTTGGCATCGCTTGTCTGCCACGTATTTATCCATCCGTGTATTACATAATGTTCACTGTACCTAACTGTACCCATTCCAAACTTGTTTATCTCCATATAAAAC
Organism: Cyphoderus albinus; assembly: GCA_021029165.1. Classification (NCBI taxonomy): domain Eukaryota; kingdom Metazoa; phylum Arthropoda; class Collembola; order Entomobryomorpha; family Paronellidae; genus Cyphoderus; species Cyphoderus albinus. Next base: position 11,406 of record VYYJ01003414.1, on the reverse strand, counting down.
AGGAACACTGGAAAACTAAATAAACATGTTTACTGAGCAATGGGCGAGACAATATGAAGGAATACAATGTGCCACATTACGCTCTTACACTTTTCTTGTTTTTCCTAATATGTGAAAGCGATGAAAAGATTAAACTGCAAATTTGCACCACATGAATAGAAAAGTGCAGGCCGATGTTCCAATGCAATGCCAAAGTGATAAATATTTCATTGCTGAAAATACCGGAAAAATATATTTCTTCATAAAAATAGAAATCCTGCAAATGATCTTGTTCATTGTACGTAAAGATTAGTCCTCCCTTCGCCGGACATGATTTCACAACGAACTTCTCATTGAATTCGTATATACAAAAATACATTCATGTTTTTTTTTGTATGTGAAAGGTACATTAACATGAAGAAATCTTCCGAGTACACGCTTTAGAATAAAATGTAGTAGCAGAAGCTGAAACTTGCTTGTGCATGTTTCTCTCCAGTGCTCTCAAAAAGAGAAGAAACACTGGACAAAAACGGAACAAACAAGTCAGCAAACTCATCATCATCGTGATCAGTGGTTGTCGTCAGTCAGTTAGTCAGTCAGGGGTAACAGCAACATCACCCACTGCTTCAGTCATCATCATCAACAACATCATCCACCATCACCAACATCACTGTACAAATAACGACAAAACTAACAAAAACACGAAACCAACGAACGGATCGAGAGAAAGAGAAAAAAGAGACAAACGAAACAAATACCAACAACGAAAATATCAAAATACATGAGACAACAAGAGAGAGAGAGAGAGAGAAACCAAGGTATAAAAGCCAAGTTAAGTAGGTGCCCCTACACAACAAATAGAAACGATAAAACACAAGAAATATAGAAAAAGCCCATTATTATTAGAGGCTAAAAGGTCTGTGTTTTGTTGTTGTTTTGTTACTCGTTCTTCGGTTTCTTTTTCTTCATTTACTTTACCAACTCCGAAAATACAACGAGACAAGCGTAGGTAGTTTGAAAAAAAATTATATCAATCTAGAAAAAAGTTTTCTCTCTCTTATTTTCTCTGATATACGGGGTTGTTCCATGCTCAATATAATTTTTGTGTATGTTTGCTGCTGCTTCTAAAACTGCAGCTTTCCTCTTTTCTCCCGTGTCTACGAACGATGTTGTTCGCATTAATGTATAATAATAATGCACTACTGATAATATGAATGATGATTGTGATTGTGACGAATACTTATGATTATAATGTTGTTGTTGTAGTAGTAAGCAGTTTTGAAGAAGGGAGTTTGAGTGAGTCAGTTCGCTTGCTGCTACTCACCAAAATTCACAAGAGTGAGCTCCGCTTTAACTTCTCTCCTGTACACATGCACACAACAACACAACAAAAACGGAGTCAGTCATCGTCGTCAGAGGCTTTTTGTTAGCCACACTAACTATTAGGCGGACTAGCAGGAGCGTTTATATAATAATGTGCTTGTGTACACGTCCCATTTGCCTTGGCTGAGACGAAAGAGAAAAAACTTGTCTGTTGCTTTTAAAAGGCTGACTTCACCGTGGTGTTCAACATTTAGATGTAAAGCTTCATTATTTTCTTGATGTTTTGTTTTGTTGTTCGTATTGCTTTTCTGTTGCTCCTCTCTTCTTGTACTTTTCTGCTTTTGCTCATTCTTTTGCTAGTTCAGCTGGCTGGCATGTTTGTAGTAATGTTTGATGATGTGTATTTTCTATACAAGCCTCCAGTTTACAAGTAGAAGTTGCCCTCGATACACGCACACACTCATCTATCGCATCGCCTCTGCTCTCTGCGAGTCGGCCGGTCTTTTTTCTCGTGTCCGTGTGGTTCATGTCTTTGTGCTCTTGTCTCTTAAACAAACAAGGCAAAAGTTTAAAATAGATGTAATAGTAACCATCATCATATCATATTCGTGCAAAGGTATTTTTCAGTAGTAGGATATAAAAGAGAAAAAATTAAAAATCCTGTATTCTTTTTATTCACTGATTCTGATGTGATGTGTTTGTGAAGTGAGAAGGTTATGGTTTCAGACAAAGCAGCCAAAAGGTACGATTGACAAATGATTTAGTATAAAGTTTAAGGAACAATCCAGCACCGATCATTTACGACCTGTCTGAACCCATGTATTGAACATTATCGACGGATTTTGTAATTTGCATGAACAGAAAATCATAAAAGTCCAGATATCAGGCAGAACGATTGGCATGTACATTTCCGTGTAACCTGTAACTTCACCCAGTCTCACGTGTTTATGTGTCTGGCAAGAGCAGCCTTGCAACAAACGTGCGGCAGCCAGCAAGCAGGCAATGCAGTGCGGAGTGTTAGATTAGAAGTGGAGGACGACTGGGGTAACATGGAATGTGAACAAAGACCTCTCTCTTTCTCCCATACGAAGCTAGTGTGGACGTAGTAGAAACGGGAACGACATTTCCTTTTCTTTCACCAGAAAGACGCTCAAAAGAAACTGTGCTTATATATTCCGACAAGCTTGTTTATCGGATGATAATGTAAGCATAAGCAAATTGAGTAACACAAGACAGCCTGCAATCGTTGTGTGTTCACCACATGAATAGAATCGGATCTTATTATTTACTATTTTCGAACAGCTTCCTCCTCGCCACTCGTTGTCTCTCTTCAAGTTTACGCAACTGACTTTGGAGTCAAGAGAGAATGAATGGAGAGGCAACAGATAAAATGAGACAAATAGTCAAAAGACCAGCATTTGAGCAAGAACTGGGAAAACGACCATATCAGCGTTCTTAGCCCCGGCTTTTACTTTTTACAGCTTCATCAAACTAGTGAAAGCGAAGCAATAAGAACAGAAAAGTACCAGACAGCCTCTAATTCACTGACATTCACTCAAATCAGTTCACCGACTTTTTTCTGTCCGCGGCCACCATTTTTACAATCAAGAATAGTAAAAGGAGCAGATGACTTTTTTCTTCCTTCATCCTGCCCCCTTTTTGGTTTTGTGCGTGCAGTCTAGTCTTCTTTACACAGGAATGGTCTCGTGTCACGACTTGTGCAGTGATTCCAAATGCCGCATTTTGGATTGACACTTTGAAATACCTGCGTCCATATTCACACAACTCAAATAAAAAATAAAAGGCCTCCAAATATAAGACCAAATTAAAGCCGTCCGTAATGCTTGGGGTGATTTTCGATCAAGCCTTTTTTACGTGCAAGGTAAAGTACAAGAACTGTATTTTTTGAAGTTTACACAAATTTTTCTATTGACTTCTCTAATCTCTGCCACTTTCACTCTGTGAGAAGAGACATTGATATGAAAAGTGTGAGCACCACATTAATATTTTTCTACTATCGTTATTGATCCGTCCGGTATTAACAAGTATCTTTAAGGCAGTTCTTACTAACCGAATCGAGAAAGCGCCATACACCTCTTTTAAATTAAGATCAATACCAAGTCAGAGACATCTGGTCATTTCATCGTTTCTATAAATTAAACACAGAGGCCATTAACCGGAGAAACCACTTCCTTTGATCATCACAATGGTGAAAGTGAAACCACAAAGTCAACGACAGTTCCTATTTCTCTAAACAAAGAAGTGAATGTCTGAGTTTTGGAAAAACTGACAACGATACGATAGAACTTTGGGATTTCTATGAAAAACCTCTTGACATATCTTAACATTGTGTCTGTGTTAGATTCGAAAACACAAATCGCCTCAATGCATGTCCCAACTGAGGACTGTGGAATCGTCGTCTCTAAGTCATTGGTATGTTCGCTCGTTATGTTTACAGCGTATTGTAATTTTCACTGGCTATTTTACACTTTACATCTGAAAATTTCATTTCTTTTTAACAACGTTTGGTTGTCAAATCTGACTAAAGTTCTCAGCTACATGATATCTATTTCGGGTTGGAGAGTTGAGTAGTACTGCACGAAATAAACTTAATGTAGGCAGGGGCAATAGATTTAACTTGTTAAAGCCATTCGGCATTTCAACAAAAATGGATTTGTGGAAAGCTCTCTAAAATTTCGGCTCTTTCCCATCCATCGTAACATATCCGTCACTTCACACAGCTTTCTTCAGTCATTCCATCTGAAAGGAAAAAAGCGTCTTATATTTTATTTCAGTCTTTGATTTACTCTCTTACAATAAAAATGAAAAGTAATAGGGCGAGAGTGAGTGGAAGGACGACATATAAAAATGACATAAAACAGTGCATTTTATATGCATAGGCACACATGTGGCTACGCTCCTGCTACTGTGCTTGGGTCGAAATCTCATCAGGATTTTTTATTCCTTCGGCCAATACGGTCTCGATTACTATTCTTTTTCTTCGTTGAACATTGAATTCAATGGAGGCATGCATTTCAGAAATATTTTGCTGGTCATTTTTATTGACCAGTTTGTGACGAGTGAAGTACACAAAATTGCAAAGTTAGTTCTATGAAGGAAATTGGGAAGAAGCAACGTAGCAGAGTAAAATGAAAACTGAAAAACTGTTTCGTTTCAAGAGTATTCTCTCAGAATACTATAAGTAGAATGGTAAAAATTGGTCCAGGTTGATTACACGTATCTTTGTGTATAATAATGCAAGACGAGACTTACAGAAGAGAGTGTGATCAAATTGTTTTGCATAGCTTTTGCTTTCTGGGGTGATATGTATTTCTAGAACAACTTTGACCAAATTTAAAAGTCAACGTATGAAAACTTTGCAAAATAATCAATCTCGGTTACGCTTAACAATAAAAGAAAACATCCGACTATTTCAGAAAGACTAGGCGTATAGTTGGGATAAATCTGTATACTCAATTTAGTCAGGATTAACTTTTCATCATGTGAACTTTGTTAGTAAAACAATTTTTTTCGGTTTCAAAATTTTTAGGGAAAAGTTTAGCTTGAAATATTTGTTTTTACCCATCTTATCATTAACATACGTATGTATATATGTCGTTATCACCTATCTAATCATGTATAATTCAACATGCGAGTGTGACGACTTTTAGAAGTAGAGGGGATATGTTAACTAACGCAATTACACATGTCAGCTGGACGTGTATCAATTTGGTCCCTGTACTTTTAAAAATTCAATTTTCCATAAAATAACGAAAGTTTAAAAATATTACTTACAATCGTTTCGTTTTATCTTCCTATGGAATTATACGTCGGCGCATGATTAGATTAGAATGTCTGGATTACATCATAAAAGGTTCCGTTTTCCTCAAACTCTTCAGAAGATGTATTTGCAGTTCTAACTACACTCTATTCAAGAGAAATCACTTCTCATTAATAATGATAATTAAAAGAAACCACTCTTTTCATCTTCCCTGAACTTCTTTAAGTCAAAGATATTCCCAAAAGTACAACATTGGTTCGATTCTGTTGAAAAACAACGCTATAGACAAGATCACGTTCATGAATTGCATTAGTACCTACTTACAATATAATTAACATATTCACCATCAGAGCTAATCCAATGAAAATGAGCATACTTAAAATTGATGTATTCTGGTATATGCGCGAGTGTGACAACACGGGGAGCGGTAAAAGGAAATCACACAATCGTCTTTTAATCATACCTAAATAACCAGCCTTAAGCTAAGTGACACTAAACGATGGTGGCAACTATGTGCTTTCTTTTCTGCAGCGGAAATCTAATAACGTCAATCGAGCCGATAGGAAAATCGTGAGCTCGGCCGACACACAGCTGCGTATTATATTTTAATGATGCTACTCATTATTCCAAGTTGACACTTTGACAAATATGGAAAGTTGGTTGAATAGAAGGCCATATCCTTTTAAATAATACGCGACTCTATATTTTATTCAGAGATACATAATTCAAAAGTGGAATACAGACAGACATAATAAAAATAAATATGTTAATTGTCTCAATGCGGATGGATGGGTGGACGGACAATAAATAGAAACTGAGTTTTCCAGCGGCTACACCGTCAATTTATACATTTATCAAAAGCCTCTTTCTAAATACATGTACCTATAATATTTTATGTGACCACGTTAATAATGAATTTCAATGATCTACCATTTTTTGTTTTGGTTCATTATAAAATGTAATGAGCAGGCAAGCTGTATCAATTCTCCTCATCGTCGTCTTCCTTCAAATATTTCGTTGCCTCGATTTACCTATTTACAATATTTTACTGGCTACTCTGCATCCATAGTCAGACGAAGAAAAAACAGTTTCGGAAAGTCGACAGCTTCAACGAAAGATGATATGAAAACTGATAAAAACCTTCGGATGAGACACATGTATATAGCAAACACTAATGCGGTGTAAAAACTAAATTGAATATTTAGAGAGTTTTCTTGCTGCTGCCGATGTGTTGTTTGCTGAAAATATTATTTATTTATCTTGGAGAAATATCTTGTACGTTTCTGCAGTCTGGAACACTCCGCAGTACTCTGTTTCTGTTTAGAAAAATATAGAGAAAGAGAATCGGAGCGGAAAGGCGGTGAGAGAGAATGAGTGCGATGTAATCTTTGTACTTGTTTGACGGAGAGAGCGAAAGAGAAAGAGAGCAGTGAAGTAGGCTTTTGCTTCTTTCCGTGCTTCCTCCATGCTCCTTGTTTGCCTGCTTGTCTCATATTAACAAAACGTGAAATTACTGGGCATTTCGTGTGCACACAACACACTCAAGCAACATATAATTCCTTATTATTTTGTTTCTGTTTTGTTTGATTATTTTCTTTCCTCCCATTTCGTTTATTGTTTTCTCGAGAAAACATTCAAAATTTTTTGTTCTACATGTGTGTGCACGACCAAACGTTGTGTATTCTTGCTTTACGAGCTAAAACAGCCATAAACAATAATCGGGTGTTGAATACTTAAATATAGGTTGTTTGCAGAGTGTATGAGTAGTGTTGCCGGGCACATGTGTAACACATCATCAACTAAACATAAAAAACCATTAATGGCAAACTCCAATACACGAGCCTTGTTTGTCAAGAGGTAGCTAGTAATTTTCTTTACAAAAATAACACATAATAAAAACAAAATAAAAAATATTCTGAAATAATTATTACTCCTCGGCACTTATGCAAATTTTTACTGACTCCTTAGGACCAAAATGTGTACCCACTTGGAGAATGTAACAAACATTTATTAATGTTGCCGCAGATGTCGAGCTTTTCCCATGCATTGTTTTTAAAGTGTGCTCAATCGGTTGAAGTATTAAACTAAATAGTAAACTAAACTTGTTTGCATTAAGAAAACCGATTTAATTTGCACAAAGTACAAACAATTCATTTCCCATGCTCGAGCATCATAATCATATCAACTTCAGCACTAGCATCACTCCTTCCTCGCTTCGCAGTTTATTTATTCCTGTTCTGTTTGTATGTTATGATTGTTGTTGTTGCTGTGCTGCTATCAGATATTTCGTTCCAACGTTTAAGATGCCCTTGAGTAAGTTTTTCCTAACTCAGTAATGGCTGATAATTATGGTGAAAACTTGCCAACCCGAATTCAGTTTAAAATATATCTCTTGAATATTAGATTGGTAGGTAAATAAGGAGACAAAATAAATTGTGTTCCAAGTTCCGCGGACTTGGTTTAGCATTATCATTATGCAAACTGGAGTTGTTATTAGTATTTTATTGAGCGACACACACTTGAAGCTTACTTACTCCGTTGAAAAGTGTAAATAATTTGATTTAATTACTCTTAGATATAATAACAAATAATGGTGGAAAGCAAAAATTTGTGGGTATGCTGTATTATATTCTTCTCCACGGCCTATGTTTTGATAATCCTTCTTGTTAGTTATGCTCCAGTTTGTTTATGACAACAAAGAACAAGGGAATTGCTAAATAAACTTTACTATATTTAGCTATTTTATTTTTATGTCAGAGTGATAACCTTGGCAAATATGGAAATTGATTTTTACCTTAAATATATTGCTTTGCTCAAGTAAAACATTCAGACAAATAACCACCAAAAATATCTGAACGCATCATGTCTGTAGAATATATGGCATATTATGCACAAGTACTTTATTCTATTGTCGTTTTTCTACAACTTTTCATTCCACAAATTATTTACGTATATAATTGTCGTTTTTACAGATAAGGTCAAACCCAATCGTTATAACAGATGACGGTTTTGTTTCAAATTCGCGAAATATTTTTTGTGCACAGAAAGTCCTAAAATGTTTGTAAACCGTTTCTGGTCCATCAGTTAGAAAAAAACCATTGTTACACAGATAATGGTTTATAAGAAGAAGATTGCTTCCTTTTCCTTATGATGGACGAATTTTTTAATTGAAATTATATACCTTTATGTTTATATAAACCAACTTAAATAACGCATACTTACATTATTTAGTAAATTCAAAGCAAGCACCACTCTTCACACCGAACGCTTTGTCATAATTTAAAATTTCAATACCACGGAAGTGTACATTCCCCTGAAAACTCCGAAAGCGATATTGGGAAGTTTAACTCAGCTTAGCTTAACTTAGCTTATTAGCTATTACTTCTATTGTTTTAAACGTTGTTCATCGAGAACTATTGAAAGCCCTTTCAATTGTTCACGAAATGGTCACTTTTTTGTGCAGATATTTAGTCGCTTAGTAAGTTTCTAAAAAACTTCTCGGTCGGTCAAAGTCCTTGAAAATTGGTGGTTGAAAAGATCATTCCCCTCTAGGCGAGTACATTTTATGTTTAAAATATATTTTATGCGCTAACGAAACTACAGAAGGATTTAGAAACGAAATTATCTTTTACTGTTCTTATATCGAGAGAAGAATCGTCCAATTTTACAGCAATTATAAGTAAACTCCCGTAAAAACGTAGGGGGAGAAGCACAAGAAAATGATCCAAAACGTAAAATTTTATAATAATCGTAAGACAATTGGTAAAAATGGTATCATACATAAAGCAAGACAAATTGAAATAATATAAAAGTATTATTCTACCCAACTGCTGACAACAAAATGGATTTTAATTTGAAACACATTCAATTGGTATTGTTAGGTAACAATGTACAAAGCTAGTCAACAAGTTGCTTTATAACTTTCCTGAGCAAACGTGCGTCGCTAACTTTAATAGAAAATAAATTTTAATAGTTTTTGCTTACGTTAGTTCACAACCCCTGAATTAGGAACAACAATAAGTAATAGGCTTATGTAAAAACGCTCTACCTGTACCTCCAACCTTAAACAGGCGTGACCCGATTTTTAACGAATTTTTACTATTCATAATATACGTAAGTTTTTCTTTGAAATTTTCATTACATTTCAAACCCGTGAAATTCCTGAGACCATTTTGTTTTGCCATCCTTATTTGAAAATATCTATTAAATTTTGAAATACAGTCCTACCATTTCTGTGTAGTGAAATATCCATAAAATATTACTAATAAACATAAAAGTGTGAAGCCGTGAAAGATGTCCATGTCCCTTTCATGGCCCTTTCTTCTAAAAATAGTATAGTTATTACTTTAGAGTAAGCTTTTTAAAATTCTGAGCCCTGAGACATGCACAAGTAGGTGCCAATTTTTCCTTACTGCTTGCCTATACTTTGGAACCTTCACAAAATATGAAACTGAATGGGTGTTTTCTTCACTATTTGTCGTCTGAAGGTGTGATTACTCCTCAAAAAGATGCAAGAATTTCTCACATTTCCCCAACTGCATGCAAAGTAAATCACTACCAAAACGTAAGGCAAAGACTCTATGTACAAATCAATGTCTTATGTCTTGTATCATATGAAAGAATGCAAATATCTCACGGAGAAGTTCAATGACTAGAGGTATGGAATGGAAGAACATTGTACTCCAATTACCAACTGCGCCTGCCGGATTCGTTTGACGAAATATTACATGCAGTCATATTTCTTTCCATGTTGACCCATTAATTACCAGCAGTAAACAAAAATATAAAATAACACCTTCTTTCGTCGTGAATTCTTAACTTGCTAGTGATTGCGCCAGTTGAGAGTTGACAAGACCCAAGAATTTATCAGCTCGAGCATACGCACAAGTTTCACACTCTCTTTCTGCCTTATCTCACCAAGGAGAGAATGTTAAAATGCTGTAGTACTGCCTGACGGAGTGATACGCTTTTATCAGGCTTTTACTCGTCATAATAATAATAACAACAACAACACTGATATTGTGCTACGGTTATTACAACCGATGGTGAATGACGATTTGCTACAAGCTAACCGCCTGTTTCATCTGATTGTGGCTATTGCGAGATGGGTCAATTAAAAAGCAGGAAAAAGATAAGCGCGTATCAAATTTCCCGTATCTTAAAAGGCAGGTACACTATTGGTGAGTAGTCAGCTCGTTTATCATTATCACAACAGTAACGGGTTTTCTCCTTTATTTTATTTTTATTCAATAAAACCCATTTATAATTACAACCAGCTTTTTGAGACAAATACATACGCTGGGATGGCACGGCATAACTGTATTCAAAATTATTCCAAGTTCACTTGTTCATCAGCCTGAGCAATTGGAAAGCTTCAAGGACGCCTGTCTAAATGCAATTGTGGCTATAAATGACATGCTTCTGTTATGGAACGATTGGTATTTAAAAGCATTGTGGCCTACCGCAAAAAGTCAATTGCTTTCGTCTCCTTTTACTTCAATTTAGAATGGATTATGAATCACTTTGTGCTTCACTGTTACATCAAGTTCTTTTCCCTTGAAAAACGTGGTCGTCCTGAGAATGAAATATAAAAATGTGTGCTGCAACAGATAACACGGCGGGGAAATAACGTGTTCTGTTTTCTTATCTACACACATACGCTCATATGCTTTGACGATATTTAACATTTCCATAGAAATCAATAAATCGCTAGACATAATGTGTAGGTTTATTCGTATATAATTTGTCCTTATTTCAGTCAAAACGCGTTTTGGCAATGGTTCTTGACTGGTGAGTTTATCAATGGAGTTATTCAACTGAATTAAAAATAAAGTTCAGGTTTACTAATGCAAGAGAAAATTTAATTTGTTAAATGAGATGAATAACAATATTAAAATTAAACAGAATCAAAGCTTGATTGAATCAGACGATGTAACACATCAATCAATCTTATAGTCATTCAAGTTCTTAAAAGGCAAATCATTTGCGTTCTGCCTCGCAACAAGGTTTGAATGAGCACGTTGCAATTTTGGAGTGGAGTCATTGAAATTCATAACTTTGCACATGGAAACAGCAACATGTTATTAAGTCATCACTTTTTCACTTCCTACTTGTTACCACTGTTTTTTTATTTGAATGAATGAAATGAAAAATGGGTAGGATTCCACTCCGTGGGCCCAAGATGAAAAAAATGGATGCTTCCGCAGAAAATCGCGGAAGCACTCAACTCAACTCACCCGCCATGTTGAGTTGAGTTGGATGCTTCCACAATTCATTGCGGAAGCATTCAACTCAAACATGGCTGCTGCTTTGAATTAATGCTT
>VYYJ01003413.1:0-16711 GCA_021029165.1 Cyphoderus albinus | reverse complement strand
AGTTGAGTGTACAGTGTAAAACTGTGTATCATGTGACCAGCACGACAACCAATCACGCAGGAGGCGGCCGTTTGAACGTAGATGCCCCGATGTAAGCAGATAACTTATACTTGATAGTAATGTGATTATATAGTGAACATGCTTTGGAAGTAATACACAATATACAATATGTGTCTTATCCAGTAACTACTTGATAATTATCTCATCGGTTTCCCAGTACCATCCCCGATTATCGGTATTCTAATGGGCACGCTTAATTGTTTATCTGTCATCAATCCACACTTCAGGTCATTTCTACTTATAATAAAAAAATCTTTAATTTCTTGAGTGTACTTAACTCGAATATGATGCAATTATGCATTGATTTTCATTAATAAATAATGGCACGTGCAAAAGTTCATCTTATATAATATGTAAATGTTTAAATAATTTTATGTATGAAAAAAAGTGAATTCCTAAGTTTGCATCAGAAGTTCTGACAGAAGGATGGGCAGTTAATTAGGTAGGAGCGAAAATTATATTATGGTTACGCTGTCAATTTTCAAGTGTTAAAGTCGTGCACGTGCGTAGGTAAAATGATAAGTTTATTTAAGTATCGCTAATGTTTTCACTGTCTATGTTCAATGCCTCTCACTAAAAAGCTTGTCAAAATGCTCTTAAACTTTCGTCCACTCCAGATCATACAGTTAGCTGTGATTTCATTGTATTCGATGATTATTTGAGATGGGGGTGTTGTACGAGGAGACATAGAAAAGTGCGAGGCTCGCCGCCATTCCGTAAAACTCGCAAGTCAGATTCTGTATAGCAAGACACAAGAAGAGAAAAGTGACGATTCACTTTACCCAATGACAACACAACAAAAATCTCTCTCAAAGTCGGATTTTTATATCTTTCACTTTGTGTGACAAATAAATCTTGCCACTTCATCGTTAGTGTGCGCCTAATTAATTAATTAATTCACGTTTCTCGCTTAAATATCACAATTAAATCATTTCGAAAAAGGTAGTGCGATTGGCGATAGTTTTATAATTTTAGTACATTCTTGTAATCACACCTCCGTTGCAAATATAATATGAATTATAATTTTCGGTTCGGTTAATATTTATTTTCTTCATCTTGTTTAGTGTTTCTGTATAATATTTAATGTGTTTTGTCTTTCAGGTTTCCTGTTTGAAAATTGCCAGTTATGGAGTGCTTGCTCGGAATTCGATTTAACGATTATGTACTGCTTGCGGCAGATACTGTGGACGCCCGGTCCATTGTCGTGATGAATCACGGTGAGATTATTACATAGTTAATTATTAATATGGTTGTATGGTTCCTCGTTCCTCTCATGTACACATGTGCAAATCATTCAAAAATTGTCAATAAATGTGCTTGTTGTTTTCTACATTTTTAGACGAGGAGAAATTTTGCAAGGTGTCTGATAAAGTTATGATGGCTGTGTGTGGTGAGGCGGGTCACACTGATAACTTTTCAGAGTACATTCAGAAAAATGTGAAGCTGTACAAAATGCGCTACACTTATGAGCTGTCGCCAAAAGCCACGGCACATTTCACCCGGAGGACCATGGCTGAATATTTGCGGAGTTCTGTGAGTCGTTTCGTTTGTAACTAGTGCCACAGTGTCAAGATTCATTTAAGATTAAGTTTAAGATTGTCAATCAAAAAATATTTAGTGTTATTGTTTTCTTTTACTTCAATCCAGACTCCTTACAACTGTAATTTGATTGTCGGTGGTTACGACACCGCCGCCCAGAAAGCAGAACTCTTTTTCATCGATTATTTGGCATCAGTATCTGAACTTCCTTATTGCGCACATGGCTATGGAGGTTACTTTGTCTTGAGTACAATGGATTCTCACTACAAGCCGGACTTACCCCTGGAAGACGGAATTACCCTCCTCAAGCTGTGCATTCAAGAAATTTCAAAACGTTTTCTTGTCAATTTGCCTTTGTACAAGGTAAAAATAATTGATAAAGACGGAATTCGCAATTTGGATACCATTCGAGGCGGTGAACTTGTCAAGTATCAACTCATGTCAAGTCAAGTGGGAGGAGTTCCAATGGACGCGTCGGCGTGAATAAATCATGTTTTGTGTATGCTGTAGCAATAAAACGTGAAACAACTCCATCTTATGATAAGAAACATTGCTACTTTAATTCAAAGTAAAATTTGTGTAAACATTTTTTCTATCAAATGTCCAATCAATGTGTTTAGTTACTATTTAATTTCATGAGGTCAACATTCAACTTTATAATTTTATTCTCATTTGTTAATCTTTCATGTATGTACAATTGTATTTGCTAAATGCATTTTATTAGAAAGCAAATAAATCAGTTCTTTGAGGGTTTTTGGTAAAATTCAAAATTTTGAAAACAGTTTTATTTATTAAATGCATATGATACATCTATTAATTTATTATAATTTTACATCATAGACCTACCAATTACCTTGTCAAAGTCTTTCTAAAAGACTAGATTTTCATTCGCAGTCTGTCACTTGTATTATTGATTGTCACAGGTTGTTGTAGAAGTAGGAAGCCGAGCCGAATGGCAGTGTGTGTCACTAATTGTGGTGTTTGTATTCTCAACATACCCCAAAAGCTTGCACACAACTTGAACAGACAAACATTTTGATGAACATGTGCATTGATTTTCATTTCTTTCTCATATTTCATGCTCATCATCATGTCAAGACAAGACTAACGCAGAAATAATTAAATTGTTTTGTTTGCTTATCGCAAATATTTGCTAATGTGAAAACTAGTGTTAGACAAATCACAGAAGGAGTTTCTGGCAACTATCCCCATAATTAAACAAAAATGGGGAAGTTGGACGTTACAGTACTTCGGTACTTAACGAAGGAGGATTTCAGAGTTCTCACCTCGGTAAGAAAAAGTTTTAAATGTGAAATGCATAATTTTGATTTGACTAATATGATATGCTAAGTTTTTCAGTAGTTAACCTGAACTAGTTTATAAATCAATAAACATTTAAAATCCATTACTTTTCATGTTCAGGTGGAAATGGGATTGAAGAATCATGAATTAGTGCCGCAGGCGTTGGTGGCGTCAATCGCTGGACTTCGCCATGGAGGAGTACACAAGATTCTACGAGAACTTTGCAAAAATCGACTGCTCTGCTACGAAAGAGGCAAACACTGTAAGTTGTACTAGTAAATTATTCAGAAATACAAATGTTATAAGCTGTTAAACTTTAATAATGTACCGATGCGTTGATTTAATAGATGACGGTTATCGTCTTACAAATTCTGGCTACGACTACCTTGGTTTGCAAACTCTTGTCGCCCGTGAAGTCATCGCAGGTTTTGGAAACCAAATTGGCACTGGAAAAGAATCAAACGTTTATACCGTTTCAAACGAAGAAGGCGAAACTCTGTGCTTGAAGCTTCACAGATTAGGACGTACCTGCTTCCGCAATTTAAAAGAGAAGAGAGATTACCACAAACATCGTCATAAGGCGTCTTGGCTCTACCTTTCGCGAATATCTGCAACGAAAGAATTTGCCTACCTTACGGCCCTTCATAATCGCGGCTTTCGAGTGCCCCGACCTGTAGACTTCAATCGCCATTGTGTAGTAATGGAACTAATCCAAGGGACCCCGTTGTGTCAGGTTTATCAAGTGGAGGATCCAGCCAGTTTATATGATGAAGCAATGAATATTCTCGTCAATTTAGCAAATCATGGTGTCATTCATGGAGATTACAATGAGTTTAACATCATTCTCGGCGAAGACAAGCAATTAGTTCTGATTGATTTTCCACAAATGGTATCCATTTCTCATTCCAATGCGGAAATGTACTTTGACCGTGATGTACGTTGCATTATTGACTTTTTCAAAAGAAGATTTAATTACGAATCTGAACTTTTCCCAACGTTCGCTGATATTGAGTAAGTAGTAGAATATCACTAACTCGCCATTTTATTAATTTAAAAAAGCAACACACCACATTAATTTTTAACTTGTGTTTTACAGACGCGAAGATTCACTTGACGTTGAGATTGCTGCCAGTGGATTCACGAAAGAAATGGATGAAGATCTCAACGAGATGTTACACAAAGAGAAAGAAGCTTCAGATGAGGATGAAGAGGAAAAAGACGATGAAGAAGTTGCTAAATCCGGTGGCGAGGAGGAAGATCAAAATAAGGCTTCAAATTTACCCAAAGAAAGCGAAAATGCAAGTGAATTGAAATCGTTACAAGAACAAGTTTCGTCTGCAATGGCTGAGCTCAATGTGGCAGATTACCAGGATGAAGAAAGAGACGAAGTGCCTTTACCAACTCTTCGAGGGAAACGCCATGATAGCTGTTCGGAAAGTGTCAGTGGCCTAAGCATGATTAGCAGGTCAACGGCGGCTACAATTGCCCCTGAAGTCGTTCGCGATCGTCTTAAAAAATCCTTCCACAAAGCGGATAAGATGCAAGGAAAGAAAAGGATTCAAGCTAAGGGAGAAGCCAGTGCAACGACCAGAAGACGAAGAGAAAATCGAGACAATATTAAGCAGAGTCAAGGAATTTGGGGATAATAAGCGAATATTAATATTAAAACATCTTTAAAGCGGTATATGATTTAATCGTTATTTTTATTCAATACATTCGTTTGGAAATAAAATAATAAACAAATAAAAGTTGGCAAATGCATTGAATTTATTTGTACATGACATGCCCTACTACTTTGGTCAAGCCAAAATTATTGATAAAAACTTGACATTTACAAGTCATACATTGCATCTAGAAATGCTTGAGACAAGTTAGGGGTAATGCAATACATCTGCATTTCCAAGATTCCGGTTGAACTGGAACAGGTGTTTCCATGCGATAAGCATTGCATTGGCCTTCATAAAGAAGGCGTCAGAAAAATTTAGACAGTCACCCGACCTATTTTCACATTCATAAAATAACGTGAGCATTTAATTCCCTTTCCATGTGCTTATTTTTTCGTAGAATGCCTATCATTGTTAGTAGACGAAGTGTCGCTAATTGGAAGATTAGGAGGAAAATACTGCTGACCACAATCCTTTTTTAATAATGTATGACAAAGTTTATTTTGTAGTAGCTTAGTGTTTTCCTTAAGTGGTTAACGGCTTCCCCTGTGAAGCAACTTAATAGCTAAGTGTCCATTAGCAAAGCTAAAGTGGCGCCCTGCACACATTATGTTATAAAAAAAGGTCTGGTCTGATATGATAACATGATTCATGTACTTTGCGTCCTTTTCGCGAAAATTGAGACACACGGTTTAATGATCACAAAAACAGTGTTCCGGTTAACCGGATCATGCTGGTTGTCATATTAGACCAGACCTTTTTTATAACATAATGTGTGCAGGGCGCCACTTTAGCTTGGTTAATCCGGACACTTAGCTATTAAGTTGCTTTATTTATGAAGTACAGTAATTCATGTTTCTGGCAAATTGTAAAAGTGATTGGTGTCTTTAAAAGTAAGGATTTGTGCGGTTACAAATTATTAAAATGAGGAGAAAAGCATTCCTTGTTCTCAAACACGCTTCAGTTGTCGCCGGAATAGGTTACTCTGCCGGATTCATTCATAGACTTCTTGTCGTTTACAACGAAAAAGGTGACAAAATGACGGATAGTCCGCCACCAGATATATTTCCTCAGGACAGGGTTCGAAATATGTCCATTTTTATCGGAGGTAATATATTCGATTCTTTTCCTTTTTAGCATATGGTTAGGTCATAATAATTGCTCATTCTTTAAAATTCTGTTTGAATTCTAGACATGAGAATTCCATATTTGCAAAAGGGAGAGGCGTTTACTGAAGAGCGGTTGGTAAGCAAAGAGCCTTTCGCACAGTTTAACAATTGGTTCGAGAAAGCAGCGCAGACTGCGGGCATCGAAGAGCCAAATGCAATGTGCCTCGCTACCGCAACAAAGGAAGGGCGTCCATCTGCAAGAATGGTGTTATTGAAAGGTTACGGACCTGAAGGATTCAAATTTTTTACGAATTACTGTAGCCGAAAAGCAAACGAACTGGTAGGTGGCCAGTTTCATTACTTTCTGTGACGTGAGGTGATGTTTGATTTTTAAAATTCAAACAATTTTACTCTTGCAGGCTGAAAATCCGTATGCATCTTTGAATTTTTACTGGGAGCCCATGAAGCGATGCGTCAGAATAGAAGGCAGAGTCGAAAAATTGTCAACTGAGGAATCAACAGAATATTTCATGTCACGCCCCGTTTCTAGTAGAATTGGAGCTATAATTAGCCCTCAGAGTAAACCAATTCCTAACCGCAACATCCTTACAGAAAGAGAGAACGAGTTGACGCTCCTCAATGAACAACAACAAGCCTTAATTTGCAAACCTGAAAATTGGTAAGCTTTTAGCACAGTGTAATTTATAACATGTCGCATGAGTCACATTTTTGTCACGATTTATCACGAATTTATTATTCATCATATTTTTTCATTTATTTAGGGGAGGGTATGCTGTCATTCCAGATTCAGTCGAATTTTGGCAAGGGCAAACGAATCGCTTACACGATCGCATTCGTTTTAGGAAACTAAAACCAGGGGAAACTGCAGATAACATAACGGTGCATCAAGGTGTCAATGGTTGGGTTTATGAAAGACTGGCACCTTAGATTAAATACTCAGGAAGTCAAGAATTTCAAGATGGATGTAATGTAAAGTATAATATGTAGACAAACACATGTCTTCCATTACAGACAATAAATAATATTGTCTCCCAATATTTATTATATTTATTTAGTCATAAGAACGTGATGGGATACTAATCGAGTCCTACGTTATAAAAGTAAAATATTATTATTTAATGACGGATTGGCAGTTGTCACTTTTGTGTTAAAACAAATAGAATACAACAAAGTGTAATTTTATTAAAGATTTCTCTTGTGAAAATATTGTCTTTGTCTCAAGAGGATAAATAAAAAGATCATTTAGGGATTTAAAAACTTTATTACTACTGGCCTTTTATTTACCCATCATGATGTAATTATTTGTTTACTCATGGTAGTCGCATATTATAAAAATCAAACCGGTAGAGACCGGTGTAGTAGGGTTTCAAGGGTTTCATTTGTAGTAAGTTAATTTTGCCTAGATCTGCATTGAAGTTGATTCTGCTTTTAATTTAATCAACGTTTAACCAAGCATCTGACAGAAGACATAAAGACTTCAATTATTAATTTAAACCTGTCCTTTCGTGGAACTGGCCATCAAAATAATGACAAGTTGTTTTCAAGCTAACCATGTTTATAGAATAGTAATAATTTTGTACATCATATCATCATGAAAATAATACTAATCTGCATGTATAAATAGTATTATTTTTTAAACTTGTTTCGCATAATAGGAAAACATTTTCATGTCCAGTATTCTTATCCATTTGTCATACAAGTCATTTTGCACGTTTAAAAATGTTATGGGTGAGTCACCACGAGTGTATTCATGTGGTTTAAAACTTCAATTAAACCATTTACAGACACACGCAGGAGCGAATGGTTGACACAGGATGAGCAATTTTTACAATAATTTTGACTCTACACGCAAGCAAACCCTAGCAAGTTGAGTAAATAGCAGTTGACATAAAAATGATACGAATTATGAAATGTTTTATCAAATACTACATTAGTACCCTATTACCTTAATATCATTCTCGCAGATTGTTTGCCAGAAAATTTTCATGTGTCTTTCAAGGTATGTACCTGTTTTCGTGCTTAATATTTTTCCTTTCTAGTGTTCTCTTCACTACCTTTCCAATTCTATTCCATTCCAATCCGCCAAAATAATATACACAAGTAGTAAAACGTAGTCAATTTCATAGTGAATCTAACAAATACGAGCGTACTATACCATCCATTCTTTAAACTTGAAAACTACTTGACCAAAGTGGGGAATTTACGCAATAACTGTTCACGATGTGCTTTCTCATGCTAAAATGATTTTTATTTTTTAAATTCGAAGATTAATTATTTCAACTTGATGAACACAAATTGACGACTTGATGAACGCGTAATGATTGATTCGCCCATGCAAAATCAACATCATGGATAGTGCTAATAAACATACGGGTCACGACTTATTAACTTTTAACCGCTTCAAACAACTAAATACAATGAAATAAAATTTGCAATTTTTATCATCCATGCAATTAAATTCAATTACATGCTTATTCATTGTTGAATGAGCATCATGAGGAATATTCTTTGAATGAATTCAATGCACCTGCGTTTCATCTTCCCCACTGACCAAAGGTGTGCAAAAAAGTGAATACAATAGGGCAAGTAATAAAAATACAAATGTAAATTAAATTTGAGATGAGATAATCGTGGAAATAAAACATGCAAATTCATGAAACTTGTGCTACAAACAACCAACAAAATCACAGTAATGCTTACCAATACTACAATTGCTTGCTGCTGTGAGTATGAATTTTCATATCGTGCAGTATGCAGTAGCGCAGACAGAAAGCTACAAAAAAGATCGTATGAAAAAATTCGCTTTGCAAGATTGGATGAGTGCGATTTTTTGCAGAGAAGGTGAAAAAACATTTGCTGGTCAAAACGAAGATTGTTTGTTCAGAAGAGCGTCATTTCCACTTTGGTAGCTGTAGGTTCACCATCAGTCTTTTAAAAGTTGGTCAAAACAAGTCGAATTATGAAGCAAGTTCTGATTGTAAGCTGCCTTCTGGCATTGGCTTCATGTCAAGATAGTCGAAATTTGACCTTCGTCTTGTCCGCCACGTAAGAATACAATTAATATGGTTTACATTGAGGCACAACTAATCGTAAGTTTTTCACTTTGAAGTGAATTCTCACGAGAAAATTTCCGTTTCTCTTTCTTTTTGAAGAGGTCTCCCCCCGAAGGACGATGTAAGCAAAATTGATCCACTCGTCCGAATCTACTCCACAACTGATGGCTCTGATCCCGAGAAGTTTGGGGCAAGTGAAACGATAATTGACAACGACAGTCCCGAATGGGTCGAAGTGTTCTGGTTCATGTGGAAGAAAGGGACCAATCAAAAATGGAAGTTTGAAGTAAGGGATCAAGATATTCTGGATAAGGATGACGCACTCGGGGGAGCTGAGCTGAACGTTGACGACTACGTGAACGGAGGAGAAAACATGACAGTTGCTTTGTCACCTCAAGGAAGTCTCACTATTCAGAAAACAACACCCATTCGATTCAAGCTGTCTGCACAGTGAGTCAATGCATTTATTTGGTTATTGATGTCGAACGAGTTTTATAATGCGACCATATTTTACATAAAAAATCTTGCAGTTTCTGGTTATTTCTAGCTCAGATTATATTATCTCTTTGTACTTGGCTGTACGCTGAAGGAAGTGCACATGCAGTTTTATTTAATCTATCTGCCTTATTTTTTTTCTCAATTTCAATAAAGGAACGTGCCAAAAAAGGACAAGCCCCCACAGTTCATCGCCCAATTTACATCCGACCAAGGGGAAAGCGATCCTTACGTCAAATGCTACTTCCGGCGAGGTATCGGAGGAGATGACAAGAAGTTTGCCACCACTTCAACCATAGATAATGTTGTGCAGGCTGACTGGCAAGACATTATTGAGTTTGGAAACTATCAGCCTGGTACTAACATGTATCTTCGCTTCAAACTTAAAGACTCCGACTCAACAAGCAAAGATGACGATATTGGCTTCGCATTGATGGAAGTCGACCCTTACGTTCAAGCTAAGGCACCAAAAACGCTTAAAGTTCAAACGGAAGATGGGGAAGAAAATGGGGCTACTCTTACGATCACTCCTATTTCTTAAAACAATGTACAATTTTAAGCAACTAACACTTTAACCATTTTTCTTTCTTCATTTTATAATAAATGTATATCTTTATACTGAGTTGTTCTGATAATTTACAATAAAGTTATAAACAAATCTTTACTAATGCATATACAATATATACTATTTACTGAAGAGCAAATCTTTAAGATTTAATCATTTCCTACCGTACATAAACCTTTATGTAGCATTGAGAAAGCGAATGAGAAACAAATAAGTAGTTACCGACTCGCACAGATCAATAAAATGTGAATTTTAATGCTGAGTCTAATGTGCATTGGTTGGACCACACCAACCTGTATGTCAAAATTTTCCGAAACAACTTTATTTAGTCTTGTACAATGATAGCGCGATTACATTACAGTTATAAATAAACATTTAATGTACCTTAGCATAGCATGTTTCTTTTAAGACTTTGGAGATTTAACAAACTGAACTGAAGGATCAGGTTTTGCGGTGGCCGTGGTCGTTCGAGCTGTTGGCGGTGGCATCATGCTGGAAGCGTTTGCTGTCGTGTTCGTGTCCGTGGAAAACACAGTTTCCATGAATGACCTTTTCTCAAACTTGCTTTTCGATGAAGAGGGGACTTGTAAACTTTGAGTGGACATATTCTCGGCTCCGCTTTCCGAAATTCCAAGTACTTCCTTGCTCAGTCCCCGCAACTCTTTTACTGCTTCCATGATGCTACTCACATTAGACTTGATGGGTTTCTCATCCTCCGCCTCGGTCATTGTCATCTGCAAATATCGTTGGAAAAGTGTTTTCAAGAGAAAGGGGTACTTTTTTTTGGCGTCCTCCACTTGTCCAGATTCCAAGTCCGTGAAAAAGCAACATTGGTGAAAGCTGCAGCCCGCTTCCCGCTTGCCTTTCCCTCCACGGGCCAAAGTAGAAAACCAAGAACAAACTGATTTAAAACAGCCAGCGTTCGGAATGAGGTTAAAGGGAGGGGCGAGTATCGTGTCCTGCATGTGATACAACCACTCTTGTAGTCTCAAATATTTCCAATCAATTTCTTTTCCCTCTAAGTATGTCTCTGAATCGCTAGCAAAGGAACCGGTAGCGTAGTTCTGTATGAAACCGACCCCAACCACATAGTAGATAACCGACATTAACTTAATAAATAATAAATTTGTTTTAGGGGGGTTCTCCGTGACTCTCTCCACTCCATCTGCAGTCGTGTAATTGTCGGAGGGAGTCTCCAGTTTTAATTTGTCTGGATCCAATTCATCAGTGCCGAAGATAGTGGCGGATGATTTTTTCAATTGCTCCCACACTGAAAGTTCCTTATCCTCCTTGTTTTGGATGTAGGGCCTGAATAGAATTTTTGAGCTCACAGAGAATGAAACACAGGACATCGTGAAGACAACCAAAAGTAGTTTGTAGTTATGACCGAGGCGGTTAAAGACAGATTGAATAGGGCCGGTATGCTTAGGTATGATGTACCAACGTAGAAGGCGCAGTGTTGCTGCGGTGCTTGCTACTGCAAAGAAAATTTCTCCAATTAACACCGTGTCAAGGCAATCGAGTCTTCGCCGAGAAATGGTCTCTTCGGAGCCCAAATAACTCTTGCGAATAAAAAAGCACCCCCAGAGGCAGAAAGTCATCCAGTAGGTTACTTGAATGAAGAGATCCACTTTGTTCCAGCCACGTGACAAAAACCCCTTCGGATTTATCAGGAATTGTTGAATTAATGATACTAAATGACTAGCCACGTATACTAGAAGTACCCAACGGACATCTAAAACACAATTGAGGGACAATTCAACATTTTAGTTTCAGACTGATACTTTTACTTTCCCACCCTGGTTATAGAGTGACTAAAATTCTTATAACTTACAAATTGTTGGTGGTTCAAGGTCTGCTTCAGGCCTTTCTTCTGAGGTCATGTAAATTAAGAGGACAATGAAAAAGCAATAAGATCCAAATTTGCCCCAACATCGATTTATCGGACTCATGAGATACTTTATTAATCCCGTTTGATTGCAGCAGCAGCATAAGCCGAACCACAAAATGAGCTGAAAAAAGGGAAATCCTACTATCAGGAGAAGAGTGCAAATGAACTTTAAGGCTTCTCCTGTAGAATCCTTTGGGTTCCATCTGTACCCAACCCATTCATTGTGCATGAAAAACTGAATGTTCGGAGCGGTCACAAATTCTTTGTGTGAATGCTCAATTGCCAATCCCAAACGAGGATATTGCATGGAAGGTGGTCCCACATAACCCTCTCTCTGTCCCAAGAAGATCTTTGCCTCTTCGGTGGTTCGACACAAATCTAAGATGAAATTTAGTGCGTGCTTAAATTATAATAATGCGACCGATGGAAAAAAACTACATATCTGATGCGATGTCATACTTATTAAATCGACAGGGAACTTTTTGATTTTTTCAAGGATTTTCTCGTATTCTTCCTTGAACTCTGGCTCCTCCTTACTGCATTGTTTAATATCCTTTATCCGGTCGAAGCTCTCTAAAACAGGATCAAGGTCTCCATCCTGCTCTCCCATGAAAATCAGGTACTGAGGATTCGTCATGGCTCTCAGAACATGAAGGCGATTCAAAGTACGTTCCAAGTCACGAGATTCTGTCTTGCAGACTGAACATGCACAACTAGGGAAATGCAAAGGGGGCAACCGCTCTCCTCTGTCGTAGAGCAACTTAATGACATCATAATGCCCTCCACTGGCGGCCATCATTAGCGGAGTTTGATCTGGCGTGAACTCTCCTTTAACAATCGAGTCTGAAGTCACTACTTTCGGCTTCTTCCCTTGCATTTGCTGTGCTCCTGCCACAATTGCTTGCCATTTGTGACCGTCGACTTTCTGCTTGTCGGCGAAAAAGAAAAATGCGAGCACCATTTTCACCGACCCTTGTTTCGCAGCTTCAAGAAGACCGGGTTTAATGTCAACCTGGTCCGGATGAATGTCCAGAATCATATTCACCGTCTCCACGTCTTTAGTCATCACTGCAAGGGTGAGAATGTCATGATCCTCCAAGTCTTTCCGATTCACATCAATATCATCCCTGTGCGTTGAAATTATCTTTTTTATTTCTTTCTTTTCGTTTTCTTTAATGTGCTTGCATAGTTGCTTCTCAGTCTCATTTCGTTCGTCCGCGTCATCCAAACTGTCCCTCCGCTCCACTTGTGTCTCCTCTGCTTCTTCTTCTTCTTCTTCTTCCATACCCGGTTTCGAAGATGAGACCATTTGTCGTGGCTCACTTGAATAGTAGTGTTTATTTAATATTTTTGATTCTTATTCTTGGTGTTTTAATATCTCTTTTACTTTAAACAATCTAAGTTCTTTAAATGTACAATTTGCGTGGTATCGAGTTTATTAGATCATAAAATGTCTCAGTAAAACTGACTCAACAACAATGGTACACACACTGTGTTAATTCTCATTTAATTCTTCAACATGATTGATATGTTCCAACTTTTTCCAGTCTCCACGGAAAACACTGTAACAATTGGCAACTGCTTAATTTAAATGGCGCAGAAGAATAGAACGCAACTATTACAGCAATAGCTAGTAGATTGATGTGTCCTCGAAGACAACGGACGCGGAAGTTCTTTATTCGCGGTTCTTAGATTTTCTCTCAAGGGCTGCAAAAGAGGAAGTCTGCGTACTTGAAGAATTTTGTGTACTGTGAAAATTATTAATTAGGAATTATATGATTAAAACAACGAAAAATAACCACTGGCGATTATTTCGATTCGTGTAGAGGTGATACATATGATCAATATGATCATGCAACTTATTTATTCGCTTACAAGAAACGCGTGCCTGACTAATTCCCACACGCCACGAATGATATTGATTAAAAAGTAAAACACCACATTATTATTATTAAGATTTAAGTAACATTAATATCTATAATATCAAGAAATTCTTACTGCATTATAAGTTACTTGTCTATATACACAAAGTGTCTTCATTATCGTAATCAATAATAATCGAAATAATACGAGAAAATTATTAATTAGGAATTATATGATTAAAACAACGAAAAATAACCACTGGCGATTATTTCGATTCGTGTAGAGGTGATACATGATCAATATGATCATGCAACTTATTTATTCGCTTGAAACGCGTGCCTGACTAATTCCCACACGCCACGAATGATATTGATTAAAAAGTAAAACACCACATTATTATTATTATTACGATTTAAGTTAAGTAACATTAATATCTATAATATCAAGAAATTCTTACTGCATTATAAGTTACTTGTCTATATACACAAAGTGTCTTCATTATCGTAATCAATAATAATCGAAATGCCACAATGAGGTTAAAAACGTACGGAAATTTATTAAAATTGCCGTGGCCTAATTAAATCTAACTACCTGAATCGTGGGCCATTATTAAACCTATTGTTTCGATTATTTCCTCTGCCTCTATTGTTATGCGATGAGTTATTATTAAAACTAAAACGTGGTGGACCACCCCCGCCACCACCCCTTCCTCCTCTACTTCCTCCAGCACCACCGCCTCTTGGAGGAAATGGATTGCTGCGCTCTTGATTACTTTCATTCACTACTGGTGCCTTGTTCAAGTTTGGGTTCCTTCCCATGAAAGCTTCACCGGGAGAAATTGGCTGCGGCAATGCTTGATTTTGATTATGCAAACTTGACGAGGGACCTCTGAAAAATTTAAAATCAGAAATTTTGTACTAATTTAAACAGCACCGCGCTAAACAGTTATAATTATAATGTATGAAAAATTATACAAAACGGTATCGTACGCAATAGGCTCAGTCCCTTCATCAGTTCCTCCTTCTAGCAGTGCAGCAAGTTTTGCAGCGTGATTTTTTCCTTTAAAATGCTGATCAGCTTGTACTTGTGAGCTTAGCTGAACATTACAAACTTTGCATAACTTTTGACCTGGATGATAAGTGTTTAGCTCCTCAATTGCTTTCTTATCCCCAGCCAAAAGAGTTTGTTGCAGTTGAGCTGGCGGTGGTGGCCCTTCCAACTTTGGTCTTTTTACGGGTGGTAAGGA
Source organism: Cyphoderus albinus (assembly GCA_021029165.1). Taxonomy (NCBI): domain Eukaryota; kingdom Metazoa; phylum Arthropoda; class Collembola; order Entomobryomorpha; family Paronellidae; genus Cyphoderus; species Cyphoderus albinus. The sequence continues at coordinate 1,903 of VYYJ01003413.1, read as the reverse complement.
ATTGGAATTATTGATGCTGCTATTACTATTCGACTGACTGTTTTGCCAATTTTCGTTACGCTTTACTGGTTGGTTTGGAACAGTTTGGTTGTCATTATTACCATTAGAATTTTGTCCAGTTTTAGTTGTAATGGGTGGGGAAGGTGTAGCGACAACGGGCATAGGTTTCGCCGGAGAGGGTGGTGGTTTCTTATCAAACTGAACTTGGTGCTGTTGCATTTGCTGAGTATTCTTCCATTCATTTTGGGTTGGAGGCGTTTGAGGTGGTGATGGTTTTATTACAGGCTGCGAAACGCGGGGAGAAGATCCAGGTAAATTATTTGCTCTATCGGGGAAATGTTTCCTAATAAAGCCACTAATTAAGCCTGAATTTTCTGGAGGAGCTGAATTGTTATTGCTGTGAATTTCATTATTTGCTGGAATAGTCCTAACTGATGCTACTGGCGGTCTCTTTTGCGTTATTAGGAGATGGGGATTTTTACTGAACCAAGTTTCCATGCTTTTCTTGTGTCTTTTCCCGTTGTAATGGTCCTTAGCCACTATTGGAGAGCTCAACTAAAAGGTCAATTTAAAGGACTTTCTATAAATAACAACATTTATTTGAAACATTAAATTAAGAATGAGGTATGTGTGTATTCAGATTCCTTACAGTCAGAATGCAAAGTTTGCAGTACAGCGGCTGGAACATGTCCTTCAGAGCTTGAGGAAGATCCTGGTTAAGTACGTCTTTGTAATACTGCAACTGTTCATTATCTACCTGTTCAGCTTCCTTTATAACGTTCTCAGTCATTTTAGCTAAGTCGGAATCATTAACGATAATCGGAACAAAAGGGAGCTGGGATGCTTCTTCCCTGAAGAACTGACCATATTGTGACGAAGTCATTGATTCTGCAAGAGCAGGACTCATCCAGGGGAACATGGGAGGCAGTGGCGGNTTGATTCTGCAAGAGCAGGACTCATCCAGGGGAACATGGGAGGCAGTGGCGGTGGAGGAAGCGGCGTAACAAAGCTTCCGTTACTAACTGTAGCTGCTGATGATCCGTACGTACTTTGAGTGAATTGTGTGGTCGTTCCCGGAGCAGACGTTTCTCCAGGAGGTGGTGGAGGTGGAGGACGTGGCCTTGGTTGTTGCACTCCTGGAGGAGCCCCATATCCTACTGGAGCTGCTGGCCCTTGTCCGTAATACCTTTGAAAGGCAAATTGTTGTTGATGTTGCTGACTTCCCGGTTGATAATACTGGCCACCTTCGAAGTTCAGTGTAAACAGAAACGAATGAGACATCGAAACCTAGCGGATAATTAAGTCTGTTGGAAGCCGGGTGGACAAAAATCAAATTACCTGCTCCTGGGTATGCTTGGTACTGAGGTTGTCTAGGCCCTCCTCCGGGCGGTGCTTGTTGAAAACGACCAGCGGTGGCATTTGCCATATTCGACATGAGTACGAGAATGTAGGGTGGCGATCAGACTTTTGCAGAGTCATAAATAAATAAAATTAAAATTAAACACCCATCAAGCGTTTCCTTTCTCACTTATGCACTCTCTGTCTTCATTAGAGAACCAATATTTTATTGTAAAAAATATATTCAACTCTTTAAAAAGTTAGGCACTTTGTATTTTGCACAATAATTATGTTAAATGCCACTGATAAGCTAAATGTGCCCAACATTTAGCTTTTCCAGCAAATTCTATAATTAGCGAATTAGCAACATGTCATTATAAAATCTGTAATTTTGTATCGCTTTGCTAATAGTTCAAACATCAGTTGAAAATTGACAGATGGAAATAATTAACTAGTTTTAAATTTTAATCGAATTGAACCGACACAGCAAGTCACTTGTCAAAACAAAAAACAAACGCCGGAAACAGCTGAAGATTGTTTATGATAATTTTGTTGATTATAATAA
>VYYJ01003412.1:0-16713 GCA_021029165.1 Cyphoderus albinus | reverse complement strand
CGATACAACCTTAGTCATATTCTAAGTCATTCAGTTGAATATAAGAAGCATACAATCACATTTCATTACTCTACTCCGATACAACCTTAGTCATATTCTAAGTCATTCAGTTGAATATAAAAAGCATACAATCACATTTCATTACTCTACTCCGATACAACCTTAGTCATATTCTAAGTCATTCAGTTGAATATAAGAAGCATACAATCACATTTCATGACTCTACTCCGATACAACCTTAGTCATATTCTAAGTCATTCAGTTGAATATAAGAAGCATACAATCACATTTCATGACTCTCCTCCGATACAATCATAGTCGTTTTTTAAGTCATTCAGTTGAATATAATAAGCATAAATCACATTTCGTGACTCTCCTCCGATACAATCTTAGTCGTATTTTAAGTCATTCAGTTGAATATAAGAAGCATACAATCTCATTTCATTACTCTGCTCCGAAACAGACTTAGTCATATTCTAAGTCATTCAGTTGAATATAAGAAGCATACAATCTCATTTCATGACTCTCCTCCGATACAACCTTAGTCCTATTCTAAGTCATTCAGTTGAATATAAGAAGCATACAACACTTTTATTTTTATTTTAAACGGATATACACGTACTTTAGATCAAAATGATTTGGCATCATTTTTTGAATAATCTTGGGTAGTTTGAATATTCAAAAATATTTTTCTTGAAATTGAAACTACATTTCTACTAAAAATATTTAGGTTTTCCCTAGATTTTTTTTTAATATATGAAGTCTCCTCCGAAACGCTGGACTTTCAAATTTTTTGAAAATTCCTTATATATAAGAGAGGAGAAATCTTTTTTCGTTCTCAGTCAACTCTCCGAGGCCAAACGTAACACACGTCTCAGCTCCTCTCCTTCTCCATGTCTCTCGAATTTTTTGATAAGTTATTGACTCACGATCATCAACATCATCATAACCTTGACTGAAGGTTTCCTCACGGCCTCAAGATGTCCCCTGTCGAAAAATCTTACTACGTAATTTTTGAATATTTTTGTATTTTTCTGGAATTCTTTTCTATCTAACTCCGACACACATTGACTCATTAATAATCACCATGTTTCACTGCTCCGACACCATCTTATTCCCGCCATGTTTCACTGCTCCGAAACCATCTTTATTCCGGCCATGTTTCACTGCTCCGAAACTATCTTTATTCCCACCATGTTTCACTGCTCCGACACCATCTTTATTTCCGCCTTACTCAACAGGTTATATAATGATGCTTTTCGTTTCTTGTTGTTTTTTATCGCTAGCACTTCATGTCAAAAATTAAAAATGACCAGTTAAAGAAGACATTGGCCATTATTTGCTCGACATTTTTTGATCGACTGTCGGAGCATACGGCAAACATTGAGGCGTTCTTCGCCGACAGGTCAAGTCTTACCGTAAGTTACTGATTATTATTATTATTATTATTATTATTTTATTTTTTTACAGTTTATTATTCTACCAAATTAAAAGCTTAAGGTCAGTTATAAACTTATTATTACTCCGACACATGTTTTCGTTTTTTTATGTACATTTTCCAGAGAACCGACTTGATACGCTTCTTTCAAGAGACTGCAGATTTTAGAAGTATAACCTTCACCCAATTGCCATCCTTGGAGGAGATGACTCGTGAGACAACACAAGTTGTTGGTTCCTCACCCCCGACACATTATGACCAACACCATCCAAAAAGTCCAGAAGCAGAAGAAGAAGAAGAAGGCGGGTACTCTTCAGCAGCCGACACTGACAAGGCTACTACTATTATTATGAGCGAGCCGCATAGTGCACTAAGTTTCACTTCTACTACTACTAGTAGTACAACTACTACGACGACGACGATGACGACGCCTGTAGCGGACTCACCGCCTCCAAGTCTCATCACCCCAATTTCGGACTCGCCACCAACTGCTTCCCAAAATAATGAAGGGCAACCTGGCCCTTCGCATGGTCGAGCACCTCTGGGTTACACACCAGCGCCAACTGTCTACGTAAGTGGTCATTGATTTTTCTATAAAATTCAATTTTACTCTGACACTTAAAACTCCGATATATTAACATCCGACACTAACCAACTCCGACACAATAAACTTGTTTTTGCAGGAATCTACATCCGATGATGAAGAAGAAAAAGAAGAAGACGAAGACGATACCAAGCCGCATCAAATGTCACCCATTCAATCTGTAAGTTTTTTTTAAACCTAAACTAAAAGTATATTAAAGGTCACTCCGACACAGACACAAACGCAAATCACAAATTTTTTTATATGTCAATAATTATTTGTAGCTCACCATCATCAGCGAACCCATTGAACATCGGCCGGAAAAAACCATTCCAAATATGAAAAGCAACAACAATAATAATCATAACGTGAGTTTTTACTACTACTTTAACAGAGTTTAAGTCATTTACTCCGAAACATAACTTTTACTCCGACAGCAAACGTGATATCTTTTAAATGTAAATTCCGACAGGTTCCAAAGCGCCCAAAGATTGACCTTAGTACCATCTTGCATGAGAAACTAACTTCAGGTCGTGGTGCTGTCTTGCTGGAACGCCTAAGGCCCGATTTTTTGGAGTTTGATAACCTACCTATGGAAGAGCCCATCTCACGCAAAGTAAGAAGATTCCATATATATATATTTGTTTTCTACTCCGACACTATTCTTTATTATCCAACTTCTTTTTTTCTGTTTACACATAGCCCATTCGAGTCAAAAAGAAAAAGCCAAGTTCTCAACACTACCACCACCATCAAGACAAATCCCGACCTGAGACTTCTCGTGAAGTAAAGAACCTAAAAAACCCTTTCATATTTGTTTTCTACTCCGACACTATTCTTCTATAAATATAACCTTTTTTTCTGTTTACAAATAGCCCATTAGAGTTACAAAGAAAAGGCCGACTTCTCATCACCATAACCGAGACGAATACCGATCTGAGACTTCTCGTGATGTAAGTTTTACTTTAAATAAACCAAAATTAAACTTATATCTTTACTCCGACACAATTTATCATCATTTGATTCATTTTGTTTTTTGCTTTCTGTTAATTGTGTGTAATATATAGCTGGAATGTCAATTCTGTGGCAAGAACTTCACGCGCAGTTATAACTTAACAAGACACATCATGGAAAAATGTGGAAATCGTAACGCAAAACCACTACGGTGTGATAAATGCCCGAGCAAGTTTACGAGACGCCGTGACTTGGAAGATCATAAGAAATCTCAACATAACCGATTTAAAAATACGTATGTCTGCATTCACTGCGGTAAAGCGTATTACAATCGTCAAGCTAAAGCTAATCATCAGGCCAAATGTCAGGTGCGTATTGAAGATAACTCCGACACTTATGAATCCGACACTGATGACTCTTAATCGGAGTAGTTTTTGTTTATATATTAGTAATGTTTTTCATTGTCTATACACATTATATTGAATTTAGTCAATTACTACTAGTACTACTACTATTCAGTAAATTAATATCATTATTATTAGACAAATCATAAGTTTCTTCTATACATGACATGTATAAAACCTATAAGTATTATGAACTTAGATCATTCCGACATGTACTCCGACACGGAATAGTTAGGTGTTTATGCATTTTTGTTTATATGTGCATGTTAGCTCAACTATATATATTATTATATGAAATATGTTCCTATCAAATTTCACTCTTAATAAACTGAAGAGAAGAAATTCGTTGTAAATTAATCAAGTTGTGTGCGACGTTATTTTACTCCGAAACCAAGGCCAGCATACTTTTCAAAGTAATTCTAATAAGTTTTATATGCATACATATTCAAGTTGGGTTGCCTACTCCGATACCAAGGCCAGCATACCTTTCAAAGTGATTCTAATAAGTTTCATATGCATACATGTTTAAGTTGGTTTGCCTACTCCGATACCAAGGCCAGCATACTTTTCAAAGTGATTCTAATAAGTTTTATATGCATACATGTTCAAGTTGGTTTGCCTGCTCCGACACCAAGGCCAGCATACTTTTCAAAGTGATTCTAATAAGTTTCACATGCATACATGTTCAAGTTGGTTTGCCTACTCCGATACCAAGGCCATCATACTTTTCAAAGTGATTCTAATAAGTTTCATATGCAAACACGTTTAAGTTGGCTTGCCTGCTCCGACACCAAGGCCAGCATACTTTTCAAAGTGATTCTAATAAGTTTCATATGCAAACATGTTTCAGATGGTTCGCCTACTCCGACACCAAGGCCAGCATACTTTTCAAAGTGATTCTAATAAGTTTCATATGCATACACGTTTAAGTTGGTTTGCATACTCCGATACCAAGGCCAGCATACTTTTCAAAGTGATTCTATTAAGTTTCATATGCAAACATGTTTCAGTTGGTTTGCCTACTCCGACACCAAGGCCGGCATATTTTTCAAAGTGATTAAGTTGCTCAGATTACTTCACCACATATGCTTATGTCAAATGTTCAGGTTCATATGCCTAAAAGTAAAGCTTACTCCGACACACATTAAAGGTCAATTTGTATAATAAGCAACTTTGTTTATTACATCAACTTATAATTCATAACCACCATTTATAAATACTTCATAGAAATAAAAAAAAAATATGAAAACATAATCAATTTTTCTTAATTTAAAACGTGAAAAAAATAATACAATCAATCAATAACAAACGTTGTAATGTTAAGACACCTGTTACTCCGACACACAATATTATACAATTACCCGTATATTAATATTAAACATGAAATATACGCCAACATAAACCAACTAATTCCTCCGACACACAACTACTTTTTCTTCAGTGGGTGCCTACGATTAATATGTTTTTCTATTTCTTTGTAAGTTTCACGCTTGACATGACATATCGGACACTCCCACTCATCATCATCTAGTTCCTCCTCCGACACATACTCACTTCTGTCATCATTATCATCATGCTCTTCTTCTTCTTCTTCTTCGTCTTCGGATTCTTCGACTGGTGGGGCATGATGACGCGAACGTTGGTTACCCTTCTGTTTTACAGTTTTTGTTGATGCTGAGACAAATGCTGCTGATGATGATGATGTTGCTGGTTTACGCCCTACCTCCGACACGTAACCTTTCTTGTTACTATATCCTAATACCTTTCCAGTTTTGGGTGGTGGTTGCTGCTTTTTTTTGGGGGGAGAAGGTAAACATCTTTTCTTCAGTTGAGCAGATGCTCTGGCAGCAGCAATTTGCTTTTCATTTGCCGCTTCTATAGCTGATTGCACTACATCCAATGACACAACTTCATACTTCCCATCCTTCTTCAAAAGTGTCGGAGTAGGTTGCTTGTAGTCTCGGGCAGCTCTATTATCATCGTTCATTACCAGCTTTCGTTTCTTCTTTGGCAAAGCATCTACACCGCTTACCACGCTTCGCATCGCTCCGCTCTGAGTTGCAGTCTGTATGGATGCTCCATCTGGATTTCCGATAAGGGGAGAGGGGAACCTTTTCTTTGCTTTCCCATGTTGGTTTGCTGGTTTTGGATGCATTGTGCCAGTTTCCCTTGGAGCATACATCTTGGTACTCTGTTTACTACCGGCTGCGGGTGTCGGAGGGGGGGGCATTTTTTTAGGGACTTGTTCTAAATTGATTCGTTGTGTCGGAGGAACCTTGACACTTTTTTCCCCACCACCTAATGATGATGATGATGATGCAGTTATCGGACCATCACCTTCACCTGAATGAACTACTTCTACTACTTCGGTTGTTGTAGTTATTGTTGAAGCAGTAGGACCAGGCTTTCCCTTCATTGCTATGCGTGGTCGGTCAGTTTCGGAGCGGGTGTCGGCGCGGGTGTCGGGGGCTGGCCTTCTGTTGCTTGTAGAAGCAGCGGCCTTAGCAGAAGCAGCAGCAGCAGCAGCAGCAGCAGCAGCAGCAGCAGCAGCCACAGCAGGAGCAGAAGATGACGAAGTAGTAGTAGTAGTAGTAGTAGAAGTCGATGATTCAGAGGCGGCGGCAGCAGCAGCTTGGAAGTTGGAACTCATCTCAAGAGCACTACTTGTGGTGGGCATTGGAAGATTATGTGAGTCCGCTATCATTATGAGTAGTTGACCCAACTGCAACAACAACAACAACAAAAAAAATCACATCATCATCAAGCAAACATAATCATCATTTAAATGTTGCATTTATAATTCACTCCGACACTACTGGAACACAACTCCGACACTACTTAATAATTAAATGTACTTACAGCGTAGGGGTCCTTATTCGCTAAGGCATGCAGGTATTTCTCAACCAAATTTCTCTCGATCATTATTTTAGCCATGTGTGTAGCATCGAAACATTCTGCGTAGTAGGCCTTAAAGGGCTGGTCACTTACGTCCTATTTAAAAAACAACGAATATTATTTAAAAAAAAACAAAAAGCATAAGTGTTTTGTTAATATTGTATAATTGCACCCTCCTCCGATACACATTAAAATTAATGCTTACATTTTCGTCATAGTAAAACATTGCCAATGCTTGTAGCATCTTTCTACTTTCGTGTGTCGGAGCCATCCGTGACCAGTCGGGTTCACCTAGAACCACATGTGCCTTCCGCTCCCTGAATTCAGTTTCTCCTTAAGAGTAAAAAAGAACATAAAGAAACAAACAAAATCATGAAAATTACATGCCAAATTCTAACATAACTCCGACACACTTGTACTCCGACATAATGATTAATCATTTAAAACGTACTTTGCTTACCGGCGTCAAAGTTCTCCAACGTAACTTTGAACAGCGCCATTAATCTTCTCACTTCATCTCCGACACGTAGCTCTGCAGCTGATGAACGTCTATTGCGCTCAGGATGGATCATCTTTTTCAATAAATCTTTGAAATCAGGCGAATATCTTTCGCACCTTTGAGTTAAGGTTTCCGTTTTCAGACGGGGTAGAAACTCCTCCGACACAAAGGCTCCAAAAGGACGGATTGGGCGACCACGTACTACCCAGCCAGCGTACATGGCTGGATGAATCTTTTGGTTCATAGCCAATAGCGAACGTGCGGTGTCAAGTTCATAAATGATACAACCTGCTGAAAACATGTCGCTGGCTTCGCAGTAACTGCTACGGAGTGAGGACTCATAATCTTGGTATCCGGCATGACCAAGTTGATGACCATTGTTCATGATTGGAATGCCCGGTTGCTAAATAGTAAAAAATTCAACACAAAAATCAAACTTAAGATTCATATTACACTCCGACATTAGTTAACTCCGATACTACTCCGACACAATAAATATATAAATAATCATATATACCTGGAGTATTACGGCTTGTCCAAAATCAGAAATTACAAGGTTGCCACTCATTGTAACCAAGCAATTTTCCAAACGAAGGTCACAGTGAATGACATTTTTTGAATGAAGCCACTCAAGTCCTTCCAAGAGTTGCAGCGTAAATCTTACTTTGGTCGTAACTGCTATACCGCCCTTTTTTTTAATGTAGTCAGCAACATGCCCTACGAAAAAAAAAGAAGTCAAATTAGTTGCTCCGAAACTACCAAAAAATCATCTAACTCCGACACCACTAAAGATTCATTATACTCCGACACATATCTAAACTGAATAATAATAAAAGATAAAATTATTATTATTATTATTATTATTACCAAAACATAATTCCAATACAAAATACGCCGTCGTGTCCAAAAAGCACCCGATTAAATTGACAATTCGTTTATGTTTCAAAGAGATTAATATGTCTCGCTCCTTCCATACAGTGTCAGGCTCTTCAAACTCTCTAATTTCTTTTACGGCTACATTAGCTTGAATGGAAGACGGTTGAAGTTGTCGCATAGTGCCCATGTAAACATGGGCGTAGCTGCCCTTTCCGAGTAACTTCGTAAGTTGAATGTTTCGGAGTGAGTGTCGGAGTTCATCCGTCGCTGTCTTTGCAATATCGTCCATCCGTTGGATTGAGCATTGGAATCTCCTTTTAGTGTCGGAGTCTGCAGTTGGGTTCATTCGAAGGTGCGGGATCTTGAGGAACGACTGGCATCCTTCTTTCCAAGTACCGCGCTGATAGGGCTGTAATCAGATAAATAGTAAACAAAAACAAAATCAATGTCGGAATTTTTATACTGACAACTAACACAATTGCACGTGTCGGAGCAGGACAGCGCAAGTGTCTGATAAGAACAGCTTAAGTTTCGGAGTGGACAGAATACATTGCATCATTGAATATTAATAATAATAATAATAATAATAATAATAATAATAATATTGTTTCTACTTACCGGTTTTAACTCCCCGTTGTACACGTATCTTTGTGCTATCATAGCAGGCCTTGGTTCGGAGGCAGGAGGACCAGCAGCACTAACAGCAGCAGCAGCAGCAGCAGCAGCAGCAGCAGGTAACTCGAATGGTATTATAGCTGGGGCGACGTCTTGCTTGTCTTCTTCAGATAATAGAGGTGGTGTGGGCTGCTTGGGAAGAGGCGCAAGTGGTGGTGTCGGCGCAGGTACCACAGAAGGTGGAAGAGGTGGTTGAATCGGTGCAAGTACCACAGAAGGTGGCAGAGGTGGTTGAATCGGCGCAAGTACGACAGGAGGAGGAAGAGGTGGTCGAGTAGGTGGTGTCGGTGGTGTCGGTGGTGTCGGTGGTATGGCTGCGACGGTGACATTACTGGATTGCTCAGATTCATTTGATGGCTCGATTGATGCAATTGCAAGTTGCAGAGCTTCGTTTTGCCCGATGCCCTCTTCTTGTCGGTTTCCATCCATGTTTTAAGCTCGACTCCGACACGCGTACAGTCTATATAAAAGTTTCGGAGGGAGGACTTAAAGTAAAAATTATGTCGGAGTATGATTACGATTCCACTTCGGTTTTTTTCTGGAGCGATTGTTCTTGACGTGATTACTGGTAGAGCTCAAGATTGATTATGACGCGAATGAAGAACAACACAGCCCTTTTATATGCAAGTCACACTGTTGAGTCGGGGAGGGACCGTTCACAAATTACGTCTCATTAAAAAAAAATGTACAGTCGGGTCGGGCAGGGACCGTTCACAAATTACGTCTCATTAAAAAAAAATGTACAGTCGGGACGGGCAGGGACCGTTCATAGATTACGTTTCAAATGTACATTCGGGTTGGGACCGTTCATATATACACCGACACCATGTATCGGAGGAAGTCTTCTTAAAAATTATGCAAATGAGGATTTATGGAAATTATTCTCAACTAATCCTTTTCCCGCCATTTTGTTAGAAAATTCTGTATATAAAGGAGGAGACGTCTTGGTTTTTCATCATTCATCTTTCGAGTGCCGAAGAGGACAGACGTGTTAGTGTGATCTGCTGCTGTGTGATCTTTTGTCTACCCCACTATTTAACAATCCCAACAGTACGACGACGACGGCCTTAAGATGCCTTTGAAAAAATCTTTTAATGTAATTTTTAATATTTTTTTCTACTCCGAAACTACTAACTAATTAAACCACCTTTTCTATTCCGAAACTACTAACTAATTAAACCACCTTTTCTACTCCGAAACAAGTAACTAATTAAACATCACCTTTTCTACTCCGACACAAGTAACTAGATTAACATCATCTTTTCTACTCCGACACAAGTAACTAATTAAACATCACCTTTTCTACTCCGAAACAAGTAACCTAATTAAACATCACCTTTTCTACTCCGAAACAAGTAACCTATTAAACATCACCTTTTCTATAGCAGCAGCAGCCGCCGCCATCATCATCGTCTATTTCTACTACTACTACTACTACCGTTGCCCAGCCTGGCCCGTCGCACGGTCGAGATCCTCTAGGATACACGCCAGCACCAACGGTTTATGTAAGTGGTCAAAGATTGGTTTTAAAAATTAAGTTTAATCCGACACGTTTTCTCTTTTATATTCGGCTCCGACACTAACAAACTCCGATACATAACATTCATTTCTGCAGGATCATACAAGCGATGAAGATGATACCGAGGACTTTGCGCCTTGCGTAACAAAGAAGACAGGAAAAGGTCGGCGGCACGTTGCCGTAATTTCTTCTTCAGACGAAAAAGAAGAAGAAGAAGAAGAAGAAGAAGAAGAGGAAGGAGAAGGAGCAATTCAAGAAGATACTAGTACTACCGCATCAAGAAAAAATAAGGTGAGATAATACATTTGAACCTAGCTTGTCATTTACTCCGACACATAACCGTGACTCTAACGTATTGTTATTTTAACTGTAAATTTCTACAGATCGACCTTAGCGGTCTCTTGACGAATGACAAGACCAAACCGACACGTGTTGTTGCTGAACGCATAAGACCTAGTTCCTTTCACATTGATAAGTTTGCTTTAAGAAAGGTAAAATGATTTTATTATTTAAAAAAAAAAATATTTGTTTCTTCTTCCGACACTATTCTCCAATATATAAACAAAACTTATGTGTATATTTTATGTCTGTTTTACACAACCTAGCCTGTACGAGTCATCAAAAACAAACATCGTCATCAGGATGGTAAATCCGAAACGCCGACTTCCGCTTCTCGCACGGTAAACTTTTTTTTTAAATATTTCTTTGCTCCTCCGACACTATTCTTCAAAGCCTAAAACTTTACATCCCACATGGTTTTTTTGTTTATACACATAGCCTGTCAAGTCTATTAAAAAACGTGCTGATCAAGGAAAGGCTAATAATGAGAAGAGGAAGTTTAACAACAAGGACGCTCTGAAGGATGCTCGAGAGGTACTTATATCAAACATACTTATCTCTCAGTTTCGGCGCCTCCGACACAGACACTCCGATACCTAAATTTTACATCTTTTTTTTATTTGTTTTTACACACATAGCCTCTCAAGTGCGTGAAGAAAGGTGGTGATGATGGACGGCATGAAAAAAGAGACACCGACAGGAACGCTTCTGCTGCACGACAGGTACAAAGCATTACATACATACTAACCTTTCAGTATTTGCCTCCGATACAATTTACTTATACATAAATTTTACATCTTTTTTTTATTTGTTTTTACACACATAGCCTGTCAAGTGCTTAAAGAAAGGTGCTGATGGACGGCATGAGAAAAGGGACCACGACAGTGATGCTTCTGCTACTGCTGCACGACAGGTACAAAGCCTTACCTTTTAGCTTCGTCACCTCCGACACAACCTTTTCAACACAACCGACACAATCGAATATAAATATTTACAATTTTTTTTTCATTATTCTATGTTAACACAGCCAATCCGAATCACCAAAAAGTCAAAAAAGCCTTCTACTTACTCAAATATTGCTAAACCAATTAGAGGAAGCAGACGTTCTCCAGTGCAGGTATGCAACTTTAAAGAAAATTTATGCTCCGATACAACCTATCTTACAAATTCTATTTCTTGTTTCTACACCGACACAATCTACCTTACAAACCTATTTCTTGCTTCTGCTCCGACACCACATTAACTCATAAATCTTTTTTTTTTTGTTTTAAACAGGACTTAAATACCAAACCCAGGACACTTCACTCTAATCCATCATCATCATCATTAAACCAACAAAGTAGTAGTAGTACTACAACAAAAAAACGTAGTAGAAAAGCATCAGATGGCCGTAGATCTACTACTCCTCCTCCTAATAAAAAGGTAAAAATCTAAACTTTTTTGTTTTCTACTCCGACACGGATATATTTATATTATGCTCCGACACAATTCGCTAATTTTAACTTGCATTACTGTGACTTGTTTTTGTCCTAAAGGCTAAAGGCAAGCGATCTGTAAGGGATCACGCTTCTTCTTCTGATGATGATGGTGTCGGAGCAAGTTCCAGTTTTTCTTCAAAGAGAGACGCACAGCATGATGATGATATGCGGAAGGTGAAAAAAATGGGACGACTTTCAGAGCAGAATAATAACAACATACCAAGAAATGAAAAAAGTGGACGGTCCAATAAAGTAAGTTCTATTTCTTCTTCACTACTCCGACAATATTGCAGTCACTCCGACACGCTTATACATGTTCCAATTTAAACTTGCCTTCTTGAACGTATCATTTCATTAACAGGCTCATGGAAATCATAATAGAAATGTAGTAGTAGTACGGCGACCACCATCACCTACACGACGACGACGACGACGACTACCACCACCACCAACACCACGGTCTCCACCAAGACAACATTCTCAACAAGCTAAACCTGCTGAAAAGGTAAGTTTTTTTTACATAATAATTTTAATAACGTTTCTTTTGTCTTTACTCCGACACTGTCTTTATTATCATCCTCTCACCCATTGATTTTATTTCCTTTTTTTGTTTGCGTTGATTGTGTGTTTAGATTCCATGCCGATTCTGTCCTCAAACATTCACTCGAATCTACAATTTAAATCGACATATCAAGGAGATGCATGGAAATCCGAATAACCAACTGCTGCGGTGTGACAAGTGTCCAAGTGAATTTAGTAGGGAGCGTGATCTCGCGGAGCACAAAAAGCAACAGCATAGCAAATATAGGAATATTTATGTGTGCGTCCATTGCGGAAAGAATTATGCAAACCCTAGGGCGAAAGCAAACCACGAGGCCAGATGTACTGAGCGCGGTTTAACCAATGAATCAGAATCCGACACGACTCCGACACACTCCGACGAAGAGTAGTTTTCAGTTTTTTTGTAAACGATTTTTGATTTACTTAAGATTTTTTTAGTCAATTACATATCGGTAATTATGACCTATTATGAATTATTATTATTATTATTAGTGATAGCAACTTCTCTGTAACCTGTGTACTTTTTTACATCTCATATGAACTGTAAACCTAGTAAGTAAAAAAGTATTATCTTTTATAGTCTAGTAGTAATCTTTCATGTGTCAACTTACACGAATCAATCTGACTCCGACACCACGCCGACTCGGAGTATTTTTTAGTAATAGAAACTAGTTAAACTTTTACAAATCTCTTTTGACCTGTAAACCTGTCATGTATTATCTACTGTAATCAGTCACACAGTTCCTAGTGAAAATATCGTAATAAACTATAGACGATATTTTATTATTCCCTTTAAATTAATTAATTTGTTTTACCTTTGTTTACTCCGACACAAATGCAATAGATATTCTACAGAGTTTCATATGCATATATATATATATATATAGCTAAAATTGAATAGTGGACTCCGACAGACATGCCATACTTGTCAAAGTTATTTTAATGATTTTCATTTAAGTCATTCTTACAAATTTTATATGCATACACCAAAATTTGCTTAGTTTATTCCGACACAAACACCATAATATTTTTCAAAGTCATTCTAATAAGTTTCATATGCTTATAATGCTTAAGTAGCCTAGCTTGCCCCGACACAAATGCCTTAGCATATGTTTCAAAGTCATTCTAAAAAGTTTCATATGCTTAATAATGCTTAAATAGCCTAGTTTACCCCGACACAAATGCCTTAGCATATGCTTCAAAGTCATTCTAAAAAGCTTCATATCCTTAATGCTTAAGTAGCCTAGTTTGCCCCGACACAAATGCCTTAGCATATGTTTCAAAGTCATTCTAAAAACCTTCATATGCTTATTATGCTTAAGTAGCCTAGCTTGCCCCGACAAAAATCCCTTAGCATATATTTCAAAGTCATTCTAAAAAGTTTCATATGCTTAATAATGCTTAAGTAGCCTAGTTTGCCCCGACACCAAAGCCTTATCATATGTTTCAAAGTCATTCTAATAAGTTTCATATGCTTACTAATGCTTAAGTAGCCTAGTTTGCCCCGACACAAATGCCTTAGCATATATTTCAAAGTCATTCTAAAACGTTTCATATGCATACACACCTTTTCACCAAGTTGCTTATCATAATACTCTAAGACACTAAAGCCGGCATACTTTTTTTCTTTTTTTCTTAAATTTTAATGAGTTTCATATGCTAAAGGCATGGTTTACACCGACACAAATGCAATAATGCTTTTCAAAGTCATTTTAATGATTATTATATGCATGCAGATTAAATTACCAAATCTACTCCGACACACGCAAAGTCAGTTTCTGTAAAACGCAACGTTTTTATTTCATTGTTTAGGTTACATTTTCATCATATATAATACAGTTAACGAGTAAATTGCACATAGTAATAATTCATATCTCAACTTAAAAAGGCTTAATTGTAACATTGTAATCTTAATTTGCTCCGACACATATACTATTATACAAATTACCAGAATACTCAACTTGCCACACAACTCATTTTTTTAATTTAATTTATTCATCTATATAAAATAATAATCAACCCACCGACACACCTTTTGTTTTAATCTATAATGGATGCCTACGTTCAATGTGACTCTGTATCTGTTGTTTAGTGTCTCGTTTAGTTTTACATATTGGGCATCGCCAAAATACTTCCTCGTCTTCCTCCTCCGACTCCTCCGACACTCTGTCATCATCATTATCGTCGTCGTTGTTTTCGCTTTCTATTTGGAGAGAATGACGTGGTCGATTGTTGCTGCCCTTGTGCCCA
Organism: Cyphoderus albinus; assembly: GCA_021029165.1. NCBI lineage: Eukaryota > Metazoa > Arthropoda > Collembola > Entomobryomorpha > Paronellidae > Cyphoderus > Cyphoderus albinus. The sequence goes on along the minus strand of VYYJ01003412.1, from coordinate 2,242 downwards.
AGTTGCTTTCTCCCCACTTCCGACACATGCGTTTTCTTTTTTTTCTCAGCCTTTGTTGGTGATTTTGCCTGATTTTGCTTTCGTCGTTGTTCTTCATGTTGTTGGTGTGGTGTTGGTGGTAGTGGTGGTTTTTTTATAAAAGCAGTTGATTTTTTAAGTCGAGCAGATGCTTCTGCAGCGGCTTTCTGCTTTTGATTTGCAGCTGCTATTGCGGATTTCACTACGTCCTCCGAAACAGTAGCGTGGTGCTTAGCATCGATCTTTGAAAGTGTCGGAGGGTGTTGCGCTTGGTTATCTATTTCATGTCTCATATTCATTCCCAACTTCTTTTTTTTCTTAGCTATAATAACTTGGTCACAGCCTTGTGTCGCTGAGCTCATGTCTGCTCCCTCTGGGCTCTTAAGAGGAGACGGATTCCGCTTGGTAGCTTTCTTATGATGTGTCGGAGGCGGAGGCATGGTTTTAGTGCTTGGCATGGTTGGGGATGGTGGTGGCTTGCTACTTGCTGTTGGTCGGACCAAACTGGGGACTGGTCGTGTCGGAGGCCCCATTATACTTTTTTCACCAACACTAGATGCACTAGCATTAGTAGTAGTAGTAGTAGTCAGTTTAGTCTTTGTAAATGGATCGGCTGTGTCGGAGCGAGAATCAGAGTCGGGCTTTGCTTTGGTGGCAACAGCAGTAGTGGCACACGTGGGAGCATGAGCTGGATCAGCAGCAGTTGTAGTAGTATTCGTCGGAGCATGATTAAAAGAAGCTGCTGCTGATACTACTGCAGCAGAAGCGGGACGACCGGCGGCTTGGTTGTTGTTTAAAGTTTTTGTTGTTGTTGTTGAAATCAATTCAGGAGGGTTGAACACAGTTGTCGGCATAGGAAGTTTATGCGCATCCGCAATTATCATTAGTAGGAGCCCCAGCTGTTTAAAAAAAAAATCACACCATAAGTTTTAAACATAATTATTATTTAAATGTTGTATTTATAATCCACTCCGACACTACTCCGACACTATATATTACATAATGTACTTACTGCGTAGGCGTCCTTATTCACTAAGGCTTTGATGTACTTCTCAACTAAATTTCGTTCTATCATTATTTTTGCCATATACGTAGCATCAAAGCAATTGGCAAAGTAAGCCTTGAATGGTTCCTCCATAACCTCCTTTAAAAACAAACAAAAAACATCAAAAATTGTTGTTTAAGTTAATATAGTATAATTGCATCTTCATCCGACACATAAATTATTATAACGAAAAAAAACAACGTATTATTTTTAGCTTACGTCTTCATCGTAATAAAACATTCCCAATGCTAGCGTCATCTTGTGATTGTAACTTGTTTCAGGCATGGGAGACCAATCTCGTTCGCCAAGAAGCATATTTGGTTGTTGCTCCTTGAATTCTGTATCTCCTAGTGAAACATAAACAAAAGTTATAGCTAACCTCCGACACACTTTTACGCCGACTTATACCCGTTTACGCCGACACAATGCTAAAGTATTTGTAATGCACTTTGCTTACCTGAATCCAAGTTTTCAGTTGTGATTTTGAACAGCGACATTAGCTGATTAATCTCATCTCCCGCACGAAGTTCTGCAGCTGACAACCGACTTTGCCTGTTTGGAACAATCATCTTTTTCAACAGAGCTTGAAAATTTGGTGATTTTCTTTCGCTCCTCTGAACCAATGTCTCTGTTGGAAGAAGGGCCAGCTCCTCCTCCGACATTTCCACTCCGCGATTGATCGGACGACCATGTAGAACCCAACTTGCATAAACATGTGGCTCAACGTGTTGTGTCATGCCCAATAAACCCAGTTCGGTATCCAACTCAAAGATTACGCATCCAGCGGAGAAAATATCACTCGCCTCAGAGTAGCTCCCTTCCATAGTCGATTCATAATCTTGGTAGGCTGCATGACCCAGTTTCACACCATTCAAGATGGGAAGACCAGGTTCCTGTATTAAAAAGCACACAAAAATTAATAAACAAACTTAATATTATACTCCGACATTATTTACGACATGACTCCGACACAGTATATAGTAATAAAAAAGTACCAAAAGAATAACTGCTTGTCCAAAATCCGACAACACAAGGTTCCCTGCCATATTAACGAGACAATTTTCAAGACGAAGGTCACAGTGAACCACTTTCTTTGAATGTAACCACTCCAAGCCTTCCAACAATTGCAGAACAAATCTAACTTTGGTTGTTACGACCAAGCCACCCTTCCTTACTATG
>VYYJ01003411.1:0-16714 GCA_021029165.1 Cyphoderus albinus | reverse complement strand
AAACAAAGTGCCTATGTAACAACATAACATAACAAACATTACCACATTTAATCACCGACACTATTTAATGCAAAAGTAAACTGAAAGGTGACGAGTGACGATCTGCTATGGACAGGACAAGAAGACGCGCCTAATCAAATCGTATTTTTGTCAAGTTACTCATTTAAACGGTGCGGTGGCCACTGGCCAGAATTTACTTGACTCTTAACTTAATAATGAAAATTTACAATGGCTAATAATAATTATATACCTGTTGTGTGTACCTGTATTCAGTTCGAACGGGAGAATGTGAGGACCACACCAAAAAGTGTCCAACGCCAACACACACACCTCTCTCACTTTGAAACTGCCAATGAGAAATATTTGATAAGCAAACACATGCACAAGACAACAATGAATGACGAACTCTGATCTTTTCTTCAGCACAGGTGAATTATATTACGTACGAGATAATCATAACGATCTGTGATATTCTAATAAAAGGTCCATGTGTGTACTTAAGCATTTAGATGAAAAAGGTGGAGTGTCATCGCATCTCACACCTTTCTGGCTAAATATGCACACTGCAACTGTATTGTAAGGAATATGAAACAATTGACACTGTAAATGGTTCACATTAGATGTTATTGTTATTTATTATTAGTGAGATGAGACACAGAGCGAGTGGAGCTCCACCATTACACTGACTGTCCTTATTCCTTACAATCTCTCAACAATGCAAATAACTAAAAAATTATTCAAACGGTCTGCATGGATTAGTCGCACTCGTCTTGTAACAAAATGTTTAGTAAGTTACTGTGAGTGAGCTAAGATTTTGAAGCATTACAGGAGGATACTGTACCAAACCCTAAGAAATCCCAGAATATTTTTTCTTCTCGTAGACACCAGTTGTTCAGTTTTTTACATTGTTGCATTTTTCGCTTTGTTTTCTTTACTCGGCCTGCCTTCTGCTGCTTTTGCCTTACTCATGACTATTATGACGTCGTCGTGTTCGTCCACTCTTTTCTTATTCAGTGCCGTTTTTCTTCGTTCCTCATGTTTTATTGTTGACGATGATATCATCATGCTACTGACATGAGCTTCAAGCTTGCTTGTGCTTCTCAGAATGAGGAAAGGATTTATCCACAAAAATGCACCAGCTTAACATAAACATCCATCCATGAGATGAGATACTTGGTAAACAAAGCAAAACAAATGCAGGCCAGGTAGACTAAATATAAACATATACATAGGTATAGATGTAAACGTAGGTAATCAGTTTTATTTGTGATATGATATGATTAATAAAATAAAATGATTACCAAAGCGCAACAAAAATTATAATAGGCAGGTAAGGCATGGATATTTGGCGCTGTGCTATGCAAATACAATACATCTATCAATTCTACACACAGGATTTTCCTATTTAAACAGGCAGGGGATGTAGATAAAGTGAGGAGATAAATATTATAAGTTAGTTAGTTTTATATAAGAGGCAAGTTAAAATCTGAACATTGTACTGGGAAGACTTAAGGCTAAATTAACTAAAACTGTCTGGCAAGGCATGATACCATAAGGATAAAGATAATACGCAGCAGCTTATCTTTTCACGAAGAAAGAATTTTATTACGTGAAATGTTGTATAATATTATAAGACGAGTTATTTTCATGAAGGAATCAGAGATGTTATGCATGAGTATCATGGCCAGGTAATGTAAAATGCAGCACATTTTATTTAACAGGGCACTCTGAGACAAATTCGTTTGATATCACTACTAAAAAGACAAAATTTAACATGGAGAGCTTGAAGAAATAGGGAAGCAAAATCTCTCTTTTTTATTGAGGCTTGCCAATGCTTGTATGTTAATGCTTGCTGTACATACGACCAACGAACCAGGATGTGGCCATAGGCAGGTAGGATCAACTTTAAAGAACGAAAGAGTGATGCCATTTGATGTTGTGTTATTTTATTATCCTGATCCTGGCTCTCCTCAGGGATAAGCGAAACCCATTTTATTTTCTTGTCCTGTGAGTGTTGCATCAACGTGCATTCAGCAATGTTATCGCTCATGTCATGCGGGGGTAAGAAAGAGTTCAGTTATTCAACAGGTTCTATTCCACTTCTCAGCTAAGGGGTTGAAAATTGTTTTACTTTAGATAGATTTGGTAGTGGCAGTGTGGCACGCTAAATGCTTTTAAGAGCTCGAAATGGAAAGGATAAGCTGCATAACATGGAGATGTGAAGTGATGTGATGTGAAGCATAGGAAAGATTGGCTGCTTGAAAAATACGAAGGATTTTCCCTTTCACTATAAAATATTTTGCCTGATGCTTCACATAATCTTGATAAGCGTAGTCAAGTAAAATATATTATGTGTGTAGCATAACTTATAACGTAACATAACAAGAATCAAGCTGATGATATAACGTACAATATTGTAACGTTACTGTTCGAGGCGTCATTTATTTTATTTCATAGTCAACCGAATCCACATCGTCATCCTTCTACTTGATCGCAGGCTTATCCTTACAATTTCCTTACCTGGCTCTATGACATTGCTACAATTTTGCAGTTCTTGCATTCATTATTGCATTGCATTCATTTCGCTTGGACCAACTCACGCTAAGAATCTAATATTTTCTTACGTAATAGAACAGGGCTCCTCTGCTTATGTAAGCATCGGTAAAAAGAATTTCGTTCCTTTTTCGAATCTTTCTGCCAGTTTCAAGAGATACGTTGACCTTCGTCATGATTATCATCACCACCACCACATCATCGCCTGCTCAAAAACTCACATATGGCACATTATTCGAACGATGGGCGCAGCAACAAAAACTGTTTTCTTTGAAATATCTTCCTATTCCACATTATATCACACAGGATAATGCATTTTCTTTAATGTGCCTTGGGCCACGTCCTGCCTTGCCGTTGCAAATTTTGAAAAAAGGATGCGGACGAGAGAAGTTTCGTATTCTGTTTTATTCCTGCTGCTTCATTTTTTTTCTTACTCCTTCCTCTTAGGTTCCTCCCAACTCCCAACCCAGTCAAGTCCCAGCTTGCCATTTACCATCCGATTTTATTTGAAATTGTAGATATTGTCAGAAGGAGGAAAAGACTGCATAATGAATAGTACAATGTAACTTTACATATCGGATTATGCAACAAGACGAAAAAAGTATTTAAAAGAAATGCTCTTATCTTTACAAGAAGTGACTTTATTTTATCTGCTTGGTAGAGTATAAAGTGAAGGCGAAGGATAGGAAAGAAATAAAAGTGTGTGCTTAGTTCGTGATGTCAATCGCCATTTTGTTCACATGTGTACAATGTACGTGTTACAAACAAAACAGCGAACAATGTACAAGCCTGTGTATTTCGAATTCATGAAATGTTATTAAGTTCCTTCATTACAATACATAAACATTATTAATGTCGACTAGACATGTTTCATTTCCTTCCTCTTTCGAGCAAAAGCTGCTAATGCGCTCATTCATGAACAATCAGAATCACACGCAATCTTATCTTACATAACACAACACAACAGACACAACCAGATAAGCCTTTAGGCTAAATTAAATCTGTTTTGTGGCTTTTGTGCAGCAGAAATCAAAATGCGTATTTATTTTATTTTTATTTTAACTGTGCCCCGGCACGACTTTGCAAACTTTGCAAGTATTCACATACAATGTATTTATTTAGCTTAAAGCGTATAAAATTATCCTATGATTGATACTATTATTGCTTCTGATGCTGAATGAGTTATTGCATTGAGGAACTATTAGTAAAATAATTGATGTTGTTGTGCCGTTGTAAGTTGTAACTGTGTGACCACCCACCTGCCTCCTAGCCTCAATTCTGTTCAAAAATTCAGATTTCAGAAGACAGAGTCTGTCGTTACTTCAGAAGACGGTAGCTCTGCTGAAAGCAATTGTCTCCTGAATGGGAAGAATATTCAGTGATTGATGTTATATAAGAATCATTAACTAATGACGGTAATGCATAATAATAGTTTGAAAAAATGGGAAGACAGGAAAAAGAATTTTTTACGCCTGCTTTGCTCATTTATTGCGAATTTGAATACAATCTTTTCTTTGTACTGTGTTCATTCATCACCGGCGACATCTCATCTTCATCTAGTTTGCTGCTTGCTTCATTCAATTCGTGTTTTGCAACATTGTTCTTTAAATTCCTCATCATCGTTATCGTTATCATTACATCGTCATCTTTCCTATCCACATACTTAATCATAGCTTTGCCAATAATTGCTAGTTTTTGTTACCCTCTTCTATTCCACATTGTAAATAAAATTGGACGCACGCACTTCCTCGCAAAATTAATAATTTGCTTGACTCATCATTTTTGTAGTAATTTTTCATCTCAGAATTGAAATCAAGTAGCCATCTAGTAACTTCCTAAAAAATGATGAAATACTTTTAAAATATCTTCATAAAATTCCCTTCCTCTTCTACAAACATTTTCGTAATTGCTTTTTAGTCTTATGTAGAGTGTCGATTTTAAACCACGATCCTGAGTAAATCAAGAAATCAAAAATGCACTTCATTTTTTTGTTAGTATTTTCGAGTGAATGTGGCAATAAAAAATCTAACGTTATTTTTTATTTTATGAATGTTATGAATGGCTAAGAGCGGCTTCAGCTTGATTGTTTCCTCTTTCGGCAAAGAGGATGTAGGTAGGTTGTTCAGTTTTTGTTGGCTCTGCCGTAAAAAGGTACCTGCTTCCATTCTATTATCAGAGAAGGCGTAAATTACCACCGCCACGCCGTCATGCTTGAGCCTTGCATCGATTAATTAATGTAACGGTACGATCATCGTGAGCAGAATGGAATGGGTGGTGTGGCATGATGCGTGCTTATAAGTTATAAGTTATAACTAACCAACGAACAAGATAAAGCTTCATTAGGTACACATAAGGCAGGCAAGATTTTCGAAGAAAAATAACTGGCTCGAATTTAATTTGTGGCAAGAGTGTTGATTGTTGAGCCTGAGCTCTGTCACTGACTGACTGCTCCGGGGACGAAACGAGGTTACACTTTGAAAGAAAAGACAATCGAGGGTATTATATAATAATTAATGAAGAAAAGGACTTTCTGTGGTTATGAAAATAATTGCGTAATAAAAATAAAATTGACGATAATTATAAAAGTAAGCCGGTCAACTCGTCAAATTATCATAGACAAAAACGACGAAAATACTGTTCACTGCTCTCATTTTCGCCTCAGTTTGTCCTCGTCAAACGTCGTCATCGTCAACAAAGAAAAATTAATGCTATTTAATTAATTACTAGTGTAAAGTAACAAAACCAGTGTTACGGAGTATCTATATAATTTTGTTTAGTTTTCTTATCATACCATTGTTTCCTCAAGTCAGGGCCACATTTTGCATAATACAATTACTAAACTAAATTGCAATTAATACTCAAATTGGCGGATAAGTCATAATGAATACACCAGCAATTAACTTGTTACATAAGTAATAACGATCAACAAGCAAAACTAAACAAAATAACATGCCTGACTGAATCACACGATGGCATGTTGTAAAACCAGGATAAAAAATGAAGTAGGTAGTCTAATTAAAAATAAATAGGTATTATGTAGTACTATTAACTTAGGTGGAAATGAATCTCATTCCTCATCGAGTCAAGTTTGACCTTCAAATAATTCTCATGATCGAGTTTTTTCTTTTCTCAAGACTCCTCATGCACGTCGCAATTTAGAGGAGGTGGAGGTGGCATGACATTTTCAGTGATATCCCATGACATCATTTTTCTCGACTCTTCCCTATGCCCATCTAATAATTCTTCTTATTGTGAATTATTATGACTGTTTGTTTTATTTTATTGACACAGACCAAGAAACCAAATTGGCCACAATTGACAATTACAAATTTTTCTTGCAACGCAACCATTGTCAGTGTCAACTTTACTCCTTTACCTGTTTTACTATAAATGGAAATGTCCACCAACTCAGAAAAATGTTTTAGCGTCATTCGAGCCATTATCAGTGTCGTTATTGTTGATTAGTTTATTGATGCTTTATTTATTGCACTCAGTCAGTGTTCACTCTTCAAACAACTGAAATTGGAGCAATGTCAACCGATGACTCGAGGAGTCTTCTTTTTTAAAAAATAAGGAGATGAAGTGTAAAGATTGCAAAATGTCAAAATGATGATGATGACAAAAATGATAACTAGAATCTCCTCTAGCTGACAATGCAGCTACAAAAAAATATTTTATGAGAAAGAAGAAAGTTAAAGTTGTATGTAGAAAAATATTCATTTTTTGGGATTCGTTATGAAAATCAAGAATAGATGAAGACAAAAGTAAATAAATTACGAACAATCCGTTATGTGGTCTTTCAGTCGTGTCGAGTCGTGGGGCACGATCGGAATATTTGAAGAAACTGAAAAAGTGACAGTTAGTTCATAGTCATAAATAGACGTTATCTCTTCGGCCGATGTGGCCAATTACTGCGCACACACTTTCAAGATAAGCAAGCAGAGATAGAATAAAGAATAAAAATCTTTCTTTGCTTTGAACGTACTTATTTGTCGATCTGATTATGGGTCAAGGCTATAAAATGATTTAAATATTAGTTTTTATTAGTCTTTGGGGAAGTATAGTTGCAAATTATTTTATATAATTTATAGGTACCTAACAAAACGTTATATCCTCAATTATCGATATTTTCATTTCGGGATTTTACCAGCGATGAATCCAGCCATAGGCAAACTCCCGTGCTTTTGATTTTTATCATTGCCTTTTCAGTTTGAACCCCCTGTGAAACAATTTGATGAAAACGAGACACAGTCGAAATTTTCAAATTGTACGCTATCTATAAGGCAATGTTGATGTAGATGACTCAATCTAATCCATGAGCTACCATTACATTGACCTTTTCTTAATCATCACGACTAATTTATTTTAACCTACATACCTAAATAGTACATTGTTACTACCTACGTAGTATTTGTAAAAAACAAGAATTGAATTAATCACGTAAAAATATTACCATACAAATTTGGATTGATTTTCGCTGTAAATCATCTGCATTAAGTAAGTTAGTTGCAACTTTAACTGCCACTTGTGAGAGTGAGTCACTCTGAGTGACTCTTCAGACTGTGAGCAAGCAGCCACTACGCAATCAACATGTCACAGCAATAAATTTCCAAGAAAATTCAGACTTGGGGCTAATACAAGAATCACTTTTGCTTGTGTGTAAATATTTCCCAGCGTATGTAGCTTAACCTCAAGAAGGAAAATCTCACACATTTTTGATGAACTGAAAATGAGAAGAATAAATGCCTAAAAGCAACAAACCACTGTGATTGTCTTGTTATTTTATGTAGGGCTGCTGAAATTCAATCATAATTGTAAATTGATGTAATCGATGAAACAAGGCACTGACACAGCGGTGGTGTAGCGGCGCTATCAAATCAACAAGAATAAAAACAAGCGCAATCAAAAGATGCCAAAATAGGCAATGTCAAATAACGCAATCTCAAAACTTTACATGTGTTCTGCAACAAAGCTTTTGTCCACAGTACATTTTATTAATGCTAATAATTCTTGTTAGAAATTCATTGCACATCGTAAACTATTTTGCGTAATTAAAAGGGGATGTTATATCACATACCCAATAACCAAAGAAAGGCTCATTGTATTGTGATATGATAACCAAATAATCACCAGGTATCCAATCCATGAACCAAACAAAATCCGTCCATCCATACAAATTTCACTTTCTTTAAAAATCACTCGAAAATGAATCGCTTCTGACAAATAAATATTTAGTAAAAGCAGCCGCGTGCGTGTGCACACTCATAATCATAATCAGTTTAGTATCACCGTAACGAAAGTGTACGCATAAAATTGTGTTGTTTTGCTGATGTGATAAGCTAAGTGATTGCTAAATACTCGCACCACTCCATAAAAAAATTCTGAGCCCTTTTCCAAAATTGGCGAGTTCATATCAATATCATGGCACAGACAATGTTCTGAGTGTTATTACATATTCATGAAATCATTCAACTTTTTGCTAGATTCAGATGTAGGCTCTCGACTCCTCCACCTCCACCTCATAATATTTACACATGTAATAATTGTCCCATTTAAACATATTAACTTTGGTCGCAATCAATTACAGATAATGCTTTAGAAAAAGTGCATGGTAGTAGTAGGTAAATGCTCATGTTCATGAATGTAGTCAGTTAATGAAACAGTAATAGTAAAAGCAATTTTTTTGCATGAGGTTATGGATTCAGGTCCACTCAAAATATCATAAATATCATCAAGAGTAAGAGACGGACATCTGTCATTCGAAGTTGGACTGGTGCAAGTCTGAAATTATGATGAAGTATTTTATCTTTTATTTCATTACATTCTTTGTCTTTCCATAAAAGTCAAATTGATTGCGTGAATTTATCTTTATCTTTTCTATTAATACATCCCCTTTGTATCTACTAAAATATTTTAATAGCCTCTGCCAAATGTTCTTTCATTTACACATTGGGACGGGCGATGCGTATCTTTCTGCAGACAGTGCCGATTCGAATGCCGGTTGCAAAGTGATGGTTGCAATTTTGTAATTAATTGTTTGTTACATTTATTTGTTGTGTTTCCCTTCTTAATTAGTGGAAGTACGCACTCAAAGCAGCGCAATTGAACTCAACTGAACCGCAGAACCCGACAAAAGATAAACGTCGCTTTAAGCTCTACAGCCATTAAGAATTTGTAATTTTGCAAGCTGTGATTTATCTATCCCGTTACAATTGCATTAATTACAATTATGTTGTACATACTTGAAAATGAAAGAAAAAAACCTGGTTGAATGAAACGAAATAAATTGCGTGATAAAGAAAATTGTTTTGGTACATACGTACGACCCCGACTGTATGCATGTAATAAAATGCGATGCTGTAATAGCTAAGTAATCGGATATAATAATGGATAATTTTGAGAATGGTCCATTGAGAAGAACAAAAAAGCAGAGCATCCCTCGAAAATGAATCTGAAAAACTCTCACTCAAATTAATACAGAGCAGAAGCTTTTTTAAAGGTTTCAAGGAATAAAGCAACGCATCGAGAGGGTTGAACGTACTTTACTCAAGAAGAAAAATGTGTGATAAAATAAAAATATTTGGGATTGGGACTGTTATCTTGTTGTGGCTCTGTGTGAACATGCAAGTTGCATAAACTTCGCTTCTTGGGCTTTGTTGTGTATTCGAGCAAAAAATTGTGCATTACTTTGAGAATTACCGATGGGAAACTTTTGCATTCGAATAGTAAAAATTAAAGCCTAGCTACAGCTAATTAAAATCCCATTTTTTATTTACAGATGTCTACCTCTGTCGGTTGTCGATTCCACTTCTAGAGGAGGAAAAAAGTCGCTTTTTCATTCTTCAGCCCTGCTCTTTGTTCACCTTTGTTCGGCATAGCAGGGAAGAGCAGATCAAAAAGTAAAAGGCGAAAAAATAAATGGCTTGTTTGCAGATCGCAAAAGTAATAAAAATCATTATGTGAGTGCGAACTGCGATTCAGATTAAAATGCAACTCGATTCTAGACTCTTCGGTTCAACAACATGGCTCGTAAAAAATTCCGAAATCGACAGTGAACAGAATAATAAGGATTATTGAATTTATCGATAATTGAGGTATAGGTAGGTAGGTACTTTATTATTTTTATCCTGGTAGAAGAGACACAGACTGAGATGGATCGTTTTCTTGACCACCTAAATTTGCACATTTTTTCTCCGCTACGCCCAAAACTAAAAAACTTGTCAAATTGTAAAGTTTAATAGCATAAGAGGCAAGCATGAGCATATTAAGTTTAATAGTCTAGTCCCGATAATTTAAGCTGGGCTCGTCAGTGAGTAGTGATACATAATAAAATAAAATGGAGGTAATTGGTAAAACGTAGGCACGGCTCAATGGGCAGAGTGAAAGGATTCGAAAACAATAATAATTATAACAAGTGCCCACCTAACGGTGGGTGGGTTACCTCGGCTTCGTATAGTTATTGCTCGCTGAGCAGGATTTTATCTGCAAATATCTTGTCCATGATGACGCCAACATTCACACCACATGAGCTGACATTGGCTAAGGTACTATGATAGGACTCCTATCCCCATTGTATCGACGTCAAACGCTGCAAGGAAGCTATGTCATCTGCCTTTAGTCGATTTGTCGGTCAAACCCGCCCGTGGTGCTACTGAGGTATTAAGGCAAGACAGGAACTGTAGTGGAAGTTTTGTAGGAGCAAACTCAAATTGCGACTGCTCTCGTCTCTGTCTGAGAACTGACTGACCTCTCGACAAATATTGCTTGCCGAGGGGGTCTGGTTTAGTTTTAAATTTGGGTTTTAATTGGAATTAACATGGGTAGGATAGGCCATCAAACAAGGGTCGCATTTTTGTTGGTTGGAAATTGGGGGTATCCTTCTTATTTTAATTGGGCGTTTAATATGTAATTTTGTTGAAGTTCCAACATGGAAGGGTTGGGTTAAAGTCAAGTGACTTTCTGTGCATTCCCAACATGGAATGGAAAGGTTGGGTTAAGCCTTAACCGTTAAGGTACAGATATGGAAGGGGTGCTGGTAAGTTGGGTATCTTATCGGCGTTGAAGGAACGTTTAACATGGGTAGCAAAGGCACGGAAAAATATGCCACACATTCCGTAAAGATAATATGTATAACTACTTAAATACAAATATACATATTATCCCAAGTTGGGTACTAACTAAAATATTATGCCACATATATTCCGTCTTAATTATAATAGTGTCGATAAATGATACAATACAACCCAACTCTTCTCGTTAAAAAATTGTTTTGACTACCTCTCCTTTACCTAAACCTGATCTGATAGCTTTACACTTACTTACACCACTTTTACTTGATAGCTTTTTTGTTTCAGTTTCAAAATAACAGTATTTAATGAATGAACAAGTTACAAGCATTAAATAAATAACGAGGGGAGCTTTTAGATATTGTATTGCATTAGATTGCTTATCATGATCAGATCACTTCTGCAACGTACTTACGATATGTCCGAAAAGTGCAGACATGAGAGAAATGATATTTTTACGAGATTAGGAGAAAGAAAGATGTTTGTAACGTTCGCAGTTTTTTTCAAGTGGCTAGTTAGATACGGACCGGTTTTCTCTCTCTGAAGATTTCTCATTAACGCTCACGTCCGTCCATGCATCACAAATATGACTAATTTCTCCCTTAAAAAAATGAAACGCTCTTTTCAAAGCTGAAATGCTGAAACATAAATTTTCGGATTTGCACTTTTCATAAAAGAGTTGAATGATTGTTATTGTTTGCTCGCTCGAAGCAAAAAGCTTCTCCAAGGAAGAAGAAAGATGATGCCAGACGCTCGTCTTCTCTGAAGAGATGCGAATGCGAAAAGTGAGTGAGGGGCAGGAACATCACGAGGTGGAGGTACATCTTGTTCCTCTATTAATTCCTTCTTCCCCTTTCTACCAGAAATCTGAGAAAAAGAAAGGACTGACCTGTTGATGAGGAATCATCTTTCATATTACCATGAATCATGGCTGCCCACAAATACAAAGAATGTAATGCTAATGCAATAAACACTGTTCAACCAGCTTTTTAATCTGGTCTTGGTTTTAAGGTGATGTGGTTAGGACCTGTGTTTCTTCTCTTTCTTCTGTGTTATCATTTCTTTATCATGATAATGATAAAAACATACCTGAACGAATTCGTCTCGCCCTCAGAGAGGAAATACACGAAAGGGAAACCAGTTTTTCGACGATTTCTGCGGACGAAGAAAAACGGACCATTCTGAGACTCTCGCTGAACTTTTTTATTCTTTCTCGCTGCCGGTTTGTTCCTGGCGTTAATATTAATATGCACCACAGCTTTACCTAAGTAAGCAAAATGATTGTTACGTTATGCGTTACGTTACGTTACGTACCTCCACTTTTCTCTTTCTCGTTCTTGTTTTTGCCATAATGATAATGCAGGTAAGTAAAAGATGTGTAAACTCTAAATAAGTGAAATGAAAAGAGGCAGTTGAACTCGGATGAACCTCCTTTGCATCCCCATCATGATATTTCGATTCAGCATCACCGCCGCCACCATGAACAGTTTTTTTTCCACTTTAAGTAACCATGATCGTAACAACTTTCAGTTTCGGTTGTAGCTTCAAAGTGTTCGTACGTTCTCTCCCGGAGAGTTCGGTTTCAGAACTTTTTCCATTTGTTTAGTACATTTTTATAGGATTTTCATAGTAGATAGAGTTTAGAACTTGAAACATTTTCTTTGAGGGGTATTCTGAAGAAAATTGTTTATAGGGGTCGTAGAAAATTAAGTATAATTAAATTATGAGAATAGAGATTATCGTGTTGGCGGCGTTGGCAGCTTTTGCCAGCGCTGCGCCACAGTGGCCGTACAGGGACGCAGTCGCTCCCTATTATTATGGATATCCGGGAAAAACTCCGTTCATGTACAGATCCGGTGCTTCCGGTGACGAGGACGATGAAATGGACGAAACCTCCTATCTGGCCCGTCAGGATCTCAAGGTTGCAACTCCAGGTGCGTTATTCGATATCATCATTAAATATCACTTTGGTCTGTAACTGTGATTTAAACACTTCAGCGGTTCAAAAAGAAAGAATCCGAAAAGGTCAAAATCGTGGCCAATCATTGCATATTATTATTTAAATTGGAAAAAAAATTTCACGAGGAGAATTTGAGCCTGTCCCGTTAATATTTTTTTTAAGCTATAACAAATTGAAGTTTTATGACTTTTTTTTGTTCCACCATTTGAAAATCATGGTTCATTAAGAGAGGAAGAGATTCACGCAGAAGTGATTATCATGATTATGATTACCAATCATGCATTTATTATGAAGATTTTTCCGACTGACTGAATTCACTGCAAGTTTCATTTTCTCTGAATTCTTTCCTCTTTTCTCTCGTTTGATTGAAATTCAGAAGGAGGTTCTTCAGTGACGGTGGTAGAGGACGACGAGAAGGCTGACGGAATTCGAGTGGTGGAAACCGGTTCAGCAAAACCAGTTGCTCAGACTGCGAGTAATAATAATCAACTCGGGCTTCAGCAGGATCAGCAGCCAGCTGCACCAGCCCAGGCTCAACAACCTCTCAATAACGCCAACAATGCACAGTCTGCCAACAATCAACCTCTGACCGTCCAACAACCTGGTCAACAACCCCCCGTGCGTAAAAATTCTTCTTTTTTAATTCAACTCTCAAACACTCCCTTTGTTTTGTCCCATGAAAGGAATAAATTAGCGATAAAAATAAAATTATGTGACTTTACCTGATCTTAATTGAATAATTATCTTCCTGTCATACAGCAGGCATTCCCTCCAGCAAGGCCGACAAATGCTGCACCTGCGAAGGTGAAGGAAGAGGAGGATGACGACGAAGAAGAGGATGACTCTGAGGAGGATGATGAAGACGGAGATGACGAAGAGGATGATGGAGATGATGACGACGATGATGAGGACGAAGAGGATGACGAAGAGCGCAGGAGGAACGACGTTCAGCAGAAGGATGTCTCTGCCGAAGAGCCTTCACAACAACAGCAACAAAATGTCCAGGAACCACAAGCCGTGCAGCCAGTGCAAATTGTCCAGTCCAACTCGGAGAGTGATTGAGGTCCAGGAAGAGGCTCAACCCATTGAGCAGTCTCCTCCCCCAAGCCAGACCGCTGTGGTTAACAACAAGATCAACAAGAACAAGCACAACGCTGCCGCTGCAGCCGCCGCCAATGCTCCAGGATCGGTGAAGCCCAAGAAGAAACCTGTTTCTGGAAACAAGGTCTCCGGAAGTAAGAACCCAACTGGAGCCATTGAAGCTCTTGTACCCGGTTACGTTACAGACCAAGGAGAGGTTTTAGTTCCGGTTGATACCGTAACTGGAAGCCAGCCAATCACTATTGTTCCAGGTAGGCCACTCTTAAGAGAAAAAAATTTACAAATAATTATAAAATTGATCGTTTATTGTTATGTGTAAATGCTTTTGAAATTCCAGATCCATTCAGTCCCCCAAGCAGAATCGTGGGCGGACCCCGTCCCATTCCTCAGAGTGCCGTTCCATCCGTTCCACACCGCCAAGTGCCATACTGGTATAGGAACAGCCCAGCAAGCAACCCCTTGACCCAAGGATCTCCCATATCAGGACAAACCCTGTACAGTGCAGTTCCACCACCCGGATCCATCTTCACCTTCGATGATGACGATGACGACGATGACATCGAAGACAGTCCCTCCATCATTCCAGGCAACAGACTGAGACAAGGTGAACCACCGTTTTTTGTCCCGTATCATCAGAGGCCTACCAAGTTTTACTACCGACCTTTATATGACTACTAAAGGCAAAAACTATTTTTTAAAATCGTAATTGCTCACCTGCCACCCCTTTTAAATATTTAAATATCATTTTTAAAGCTAAGCTCAAATTAATGCACAAAAAAGACCTTTTTCATTTCAAAAAGAAAGATATTTAAATAAAGCTTTTGCGATATTATGCATGCCAAACTAAAACCTTTGACTGCGTTCTTTTATTTTTGCTTTATTTCTCATTCTTAAAATTGGCATACATTTAGAAATCCGCACACATCTAGTTTTTTCTCCCTGGGTGAGCACTACTGAGCACACTTTATCGAAGAATCTCATTTTATATTTCCGATCATTAAGATGACGATGACGACGATGATGATGATGACGAAGACGAGGAGGAAGATCAGAGGGTAATACAAAATAAACCACCCCGCGTTCCACTCGCTGCCGTTCCAGCTTCTGGAAACTCTGGAGAGGACGACGAAGCAGAAGCCTTGGCTTTCGTCAACAGTGGCAAACCCGGAGGCAACCGACGTCCCATCGCCACCGCTGCGTCTGGTAACAAGAAACCCGCTGGAGCAGCTTTAGCTGGAACAAAAGAGCCAGCCTCAGTGGAGTCAAGTGAGGAGGATGAAAGTGAAGAGGACGACATTGACTCTGGGGAAGAAGATGACATCGCCCGTGGCGTTACTCCAGAGAACCGAGGAAGGATGTACGTTGACGAGGAGTACGTCTCATTTCCCCCCAGTCGCAGTCCCTCCATCTTCGCCGTAGTCCAGGGAAGATTTCCAGTTCCAGTTTCCCAACAACGTCAGCAATCGAACATTTACACTTCCGCGATCCCCGGAAACCCCTTCCAGAGATATGTAGTGCGTGTGACCCCTTCTAACAGACAAAGACCTTCTGCTGGACCCGCACCATCTTTGTACTATCGTCCTTACGAATCCAGTACACCAAACCGTCGTGTCGTTCCCGTGGCCAGCTTCGATGTTTCTGTTGAAGACACCCGTCCATCATCCTCCGCGTTGGACAGTGACGAGGAAGGTATTGTTGTGGCTTCAGGAGGGGCCGGTCCCACTCCAGTGACAAGCTATCCATTCGTGTACAATGTTCAAGGAGCCCTTCACACTCGTGGACCCAATGGAAGACCACCAAGGCCATCAATCTCTTACTATGGAGGAAGTTCCAGCGGAAGACCACGACCAATCTTCGGACCTGGTGGAGGCCCAAGACCCTACGGAAGACCTTCATTCTACCCCGGCTCCACTTCCTCAATTAATCCCTACGCCGCTCTTCTCGGACAAGCCGCCGGCTTCTCATTTGGATCATCCCGACCACCATCACGAATTTCCTCTTCCTCCGGAGGTCCTCCAGTGATTGTCCGCAGGAAACAATCCGGCTCCGGGCCAAACCGTCCCCCAAAGCCACATTTGATCGCCGTCTATAATCCCACAGGATCCTCATCCTCCGGAGGTCCCAGACCCAGGGAGCCTGTTGAAGAAGAATATTACACATTTGAAGTTCCCGAGGGCAATAACAAATTTGTTCCCGGAAACTCTGGATCCTCATCCTCCAGCCACAAGAGACCCACTGTCCATCGAAGGCCGACTCCCGTAATTAAGCAAAAGGTAGCGGTTGAGGAGTCTTCTGAAGAGGTAAGTTATTTTGAGTACACACCCTATTAACATAATCAATTTCTTGTAAATTAAAGACATGTATTTTTAATACCAATTTCATTTCGCCATAGGATCTTGTCCCTCCATCTGGTCCAGTACCCCAGGGACTGCACATCATTCCCCAAGGCACCGTACGAAGGCGGATAAGGGGCGGCAAGCAACTGAAGCCGAAGAAAAATCCAAAGAAGACCACGTCTTCTACCAAGAAGCAGCAACAAACTGAAGATCCACTGGGTCTTCTTAGCAAAATTAACAAATCCACAAAGTCCAAGGTGCATTAGATGATCTTAATTAACTAATCGTAATTTAATTTTTAGTGATGTACTATCCTTGTACTTGAGTTGTTCGTATTTGTATTACTACTTCGATGAAATTAATCAATCATTCATCAGCATTTATCTTATAAATACAAAAAATGAATACCTTTGAAAAATGCATTTATACGCCAAATGTGAGGGGTCTCTTAACAAAAATAAATAAAAAAGCACTTTTTAACGAAAAAATTAAATCCAGCCTTGTCCAGTGCCTTAATTCATTTCAGTATCTTTTTCATTTTTTTCTTTTTATTTTCTTTGCTCGCCATGATAGCTAGCACGCAGCTGTCTATTAAACTTGCGTTATTTATCATCCTCCATTTACACCAATCAAGTACACATTTAATTATCATTCATATGAATAACTAAGAAATTAAAATTAAGTTTTTTATAGGCATA
>VYYJ01003410.1:0-16721 GCA_021029165.1 Cyphoderus albinus | reverse complement strand
TGATTATCAAGATATTTTCTGAGCTATAATAAAAAAGCATGGGAGGATAAAATGTTCAAGCCTCATGCGAACGGAAAGTCGCCAGAAGCTGAGCTGAGCTGTTAAAAGGTAAGGCAAGTTTGTCTCTTCTTGATTTTTTTTCGTGTGAAGTAAAATGTAGTTATTATTTAATTTAAGCTAGCTACAAAATGGATGTTTTAATTAGCGGAGGCAGTGACACGTATCACATTTGCTAGTTTCTTGCTGGCAAATATTTTGATGGAGTGAGTCTTTATATGACACAATGACAATTGCCAGAACACATCTCTCTTTGTTTCTGGCATCTGGGTTGTGTTTTGTGTTTGCAAAAACGTGCCGTGTATTTAGCACTAGCAGCGCTATTATTCATTTATTCTCATTTTTATGTAAAACGAATTCTCTGTTGAGTGCTGACAGTTGGCGAAGTTATTGCGAATTTTCAATTAATTGATGATTTAGTGATTTATTGGATTTATTTATTTGATTATTAGTATTGAGTTGAGATTGAGACGATATAAAAACTTTTCGGTTTTCTCAGGATAATAAGGATGAGCCCCATTTACCTGTGTAAATTGCTTATCATTTTCGCATGCAATAAGTCAATTTAGGATGTGATTATTGACTTTTCATGCGTCAGTCGCTCAGTGTGTAAACTTGTTTGGTTGGGGCTATGATAGACACATCATTAAAATGCCAGTATCTCTTTCTTCTGTTGAGTCTGTTTCTGTTAGGACCATTGTTATAATAATTTTGCAACTGCAATTCTTCAAATCACATCTATAATCTATATTATTCATCCTCCAGTTTAGCCAGGAATTGCAGAGATCTCAATATCTCAAATCCGAATGGTTAGTAGTGAAGTGATTCATCATTGATGCTACAAGGAAGTTTAGTCATAAAATCAACAACACAAAATTCCTAAATAATTTGGAAGATGTGTATTTACACAGGACGAAAATCTGTTTGCATGTAATTTTTTTTAATGATTTGAATTGAATGCATGAATTCCAGGTATTGACAAGGATTCGTGGAAGATCTCGCTGAAGAAATAAAAAGAAAGAAGTAAAGAACTGCAACTTGGATGGAGGAGCTACTACACTGTATCACTCGCCTAATCAATGAAACCACTTATAAAGGGAACTTTAACAGTATTACGAGAGTTTGAAGGAAAACTTGCGAACAAATCATGGGTACCGAGGTGAATAGAGACAGAGAATCCATCCGGAGGAGAGAAAAAATCCTGGCTAATGGAGACAACAAGAGGAACAATAACGAGTCGGGATTTCCGCAACACCGAACCTGAAAATTCCACGACTAGCACCAGGAACCTGTTGGACATGGAGGAACAGACGAAACTTCAGTTTATTTTTGGATTCAGAATTTTTTCAGTTGTGGTATGGACTGTGTCAGTCCTCTATGCTACATACCATGTTTTCTTAGCGTGTGAAGGTATTTGAAGTGATATTCAATTCAATGTTATTTAAGAAGCGAGGGCGAACAAATTATTAATATTGGACTGTTTGTAAATGAATGCATTTTAGAATATCTGGACTGGTACAGTGACCCTATAATGAATCCTGGGGGCTTGAGGTAAGTTTAATGATTTCGATTTCATCTAAATCTAATTCATAACAGTATTAAAAAATCGAAGTTAGTCCACTTCATCTGAAATCACACGTGGATCAACTTTCTTCTTCTTCTTGGATGGGCCTTGTTCATCGTCTGAGGATGCAGGCTCAGGTTCTGGAGGAGTATGGAACCATTTCTTCATAGCCCATTCTTCAAAGTGCTCAGGGTCTATGTCACTGTTGATTTTTCCTTTGTTTCATGTTCAATCCGGGGCCTCTCAGCGGTATCTTGGGTTCGGGGAAAAGATGTCACCGATTATGAATGGGAAATGTTTTCTATCCTTTATCTTAGCAGACTGTGTCTATGGTATGTTATCTACGTCATCATGTCCAGAGTTGTTCCCTTGTGGTGGAATTTGGAAGTAAGTTAATCTGGAAAACTAACATTAATTTGCCCTTATCCTGTTTGATTTTCATTTCATCGCTAATTCCAATTTTACGTATGTACTGATGTTTTATTTTGCAGGCATGGAATTTACTTTCAATATGCTTATCTACCGTCATGTTTTGGGAGCTCTTGGGATTCCTACCAACGGTTTTTATTCTGGCCCAGCCTGTGATATACTGGAGAATCGCCCAAACCCGCAGTAAATTGTTGGCGTGGACTGCCACATTATTTTTTATATACAATTTGAATGCACCTCTCGTTCAGGTTTTAATCAAAAAATGTATTTTTATAGTTACTGTGTTGGGTTTTTTTCATGAATATTTTTTATTCAACATACAACTTTTTTAAATTTCAGATCTTTATTCCAGACAATAGTTTGTCGGAATATTTCTTTGTTATTACCTCTGCCTGGAATTACGCACGGTGTATCAGTTTCTGCTACGATGTGTGGACAGATGAAGATTGTGAGAAGAATGGGATTGGCGTAGATAAACTAATCAATGCCATACATTACTGTCTCTACCTACCATTGTCAATTTCGGGGCCACTGGTGACCTACGAAAGCTTTGAAACTCATGTAAATCACATTTCAGATTTTTAATTCACCTTAACAGTAACAGTGTTGAAGCTCCTTGAGATAATGTGATGATACCAAAGTCTTATGTCAAATGTTTTCTTAATTTGTTCCGACAGATTATTTATCAAGACATCGAAGTTCTGAAAAGAAGAGATACGACGAAAGACTTTTTGAACTTAGTGAAGAAGTTGTGCCGTATAGGATGCACTGCTCTACTGACTGAATTAGTTTTGCACACTCTGTATTTCCGTGCCTTATCAATGACGACACCAGTCCACCATAATCTCAGCCTTTGGGCCATTTGCGGAACAATTTACTGGCTAGGTTAGGTTCGCTCCGTTCACAGTGACATTTTTAAATGTGATAAGTTGAACTTTTACATGAAAACAAGCTGTAAATTATTTCAAAACAGGTCAGTTTTTCTCCATGAAGTATAAAGTTTTGTACGGAGTGCCCACTTGCATAGCCGAATTTGACGGAATGACCATGCCCCCTTTACCACGATGTCCGTCCTACTTGCATCGTTACTCAGTATTATGGAGGGACTTTGACAGAGGCTTGTACACGTTTCTGGTCAAGTGAGTGATTTACTAAAGTTCATTTTTTAAAAGAAAAACACTGAATGTATATTGTAAGACTATTAACTAAACATACTTTATTTTAGATACATTTATTTACCCACTCTGGCCTACATCCAATCGACTGATTTAGCAACGACAATTCCGTTAGACGTTCAAAAGTTGATTGCTTCCTTTATGTCATTCGTATACGTTTACGTGTGGCACAGTTTATCCTTTGATGTATTCGTCTGGGCTGCGCTCAACTTCTTAGGAATTACGATCGAAAGAATTGGGAGTGCCATCAAACGGGAAATTGATAAAAGAAAGGTAAATTGAATTCTAAATTAATAGCATTTAATTGGTTCGATAGAATTCTATTTTCTGCAAAGATGCCTTATCTACATTACATTACACAATTTATACTTTCAGCCGTTAGATGCATTGGAATGGGACTTTGTTATTGAACCATTTGTCACTGTACCGTTAGCCGCAATGTCGATTCTGAACAGTGCAATATTTTGCGGAAGTATGGAAGCCGCCAAGTCTTTCTCAGTACAGCTTTGGAATAGACGTAAGGCTTGTTTTTGACACTACTTGGAAAAGCGTGTTAATNTTAGCCGCAATGTCGATTCTGAACAGTGCAATATTTTGCGGAAGTATGGAAGCCGCCAAGTCTTTCTCAGTACAGCTTTGGAATAGACGTAAGGCTTGTTTTTGACACTACTTGGAAAAGCGTGTTAATCAGACTGGACTGTGGAACTAATTTAAATTGTGACATTTTCAGGTTCGGAAAACTGGGTATCCCTCTTCCTCTACTTTTTTACGCATACGGCTGTTTTTATCCGGAGTGCATCGAAAAGAAGTAAAACCAATTAAAAAAGAAAAAAAGTGTTTTGTTTTCAAGTTTTATTTTATAATCGCCACGTAAATCTCTCTACCTAAACTATTATAACGATATGGAACATACTATGGTATTAAAAATGACTTTAACTATGACTTTCGACAACTGAAACACTTTGATGTTCTACGTCCTCCGTGTTTTTAGTCGCACATCTTAATTTTGCTGACCTGCATCTTGGGTTTGTCTCCATGTCTTGAAATGAGGGAACGACGACATGCTTAGTCACGACACTCCATTTATGATCAAAGATGCTTTCAGGGTCCTGAGGAAAATGCCATGACGTGGCATTTCGGTATTTCTGACTTATTGTTTTACTGTTAGGCTCATCCATGTCGATCCCAACCAAATGCCGTTTCACAATTCGATCCTGGAATTTCGAAATGTGAAAATCAGTTTTTATATTCAACAAATAGAGTTTAACATTGATATCCGCACATACCTCTAAAGAATGAAAGGTGAGTACTACGAGTCTACCATCAGGCTTGAGCAAGTCATGAGCAATCTCAATTCCACGGTTGAGTTCATTCAGTTCATTATTCACGAAAATTCGGACTGCCTGAAATGTTTTGGTTGCGACATGTGTGACTCTGCCCAGTTTATCCATCAACTTCACAGTGTCGCCCACAATGGTTTCAACTAGAGATGCTAATTCAGAGGTTGTCCTTAAACTTTTCAACATGTATCTTGCTTCAATAACTCCACGGGCAATTTTCTTCGCTCTTTTTTCTTCGCCGTAGGCCTAACCTCAAATAAATGTAAGCACCAAGATTAAAATCTTCCCGAATAATAACTGGCAGATGTTTGAAATAAAAAATCCAGACTGGCTGGATGCTACCTTTAAAACTTTCGCCAAATTCTCTTCCTCAATGTGTTCCAAAACATCTGCGGCAGTAGGTTGGTCAGGAAATCGATTGCCATCCATTCTCATGTCCAGAGGACCATCTCTGCTCAGGCCAAAGCCCCGATTCGGGTCGTCGAATTGCATTGAAGAACATCCCAAATCAAAAAGGATTCCGTCAACTGAGAAATATACATATAAAAAATTTATTAATTTAGTTGAATGTGAAAGAGATAATTATTGCGTAAAGGGTCCTTGATCAATTTTGTACCTAACGGAATTCCTTGGGATTTGACCAGTTGCGGTAGTTCACTAAACCGTCCTAAAAGAGGTACAAATCGGTCCGGGTATTCAAATTGTAATTGGACACCTCTTTCATAAGCAGCTGGATCGCGATCCAACCCATAAATTTTTACATCCGGGACGGTTTCAAGAATTTTCCGGGTGTGACCTCCTCCTCCACATGTCATATCAACTAACACTTGACCTAAGGCATGTCATAATTTTTTAGATATTAGCACACCTTACTAACATGCGGGGTATCGATAATCGATACCTAATTAAGCGTTTTGCAACACCCACCAGGCTTTGGATTTAAATATTTGACGACCTCTTCCAGCATAACTGGAATATGTGGAATTGGTCCTTGGTTTGTAGCTTCCTCTGTAGATACATACTGATTATGGGAAGACACTGAAAATTGTTTGGAAACACGGAGAAAACTATTTGGAAAACATTTTCTTAATCTAACTAAATGTCGCAAAGCCACCATTTTGCACAAAGTCCTCTGAAAGTCACAGCTCAATATTTAACAAACCACTCAGCACAGCAACAGCAAGTATTAAATTGTCTTTTTCTCACTACTATAGTCTCAATCAATCAACCGGTTCAAAACTATTTCTTAAACATTGCAGAGAATTTCTCCTTGTAGGTTTTGTTTTCTTCCTCTAAAGCCTGCAGAAGTTCATTGGACATAGCCTCATGACACTCTGACGCGGTTAACCCTGCAAATAATTTAATTATTGTTTATGTTTCTCATTCCACGTTTTATTGACTACATAAACAGAATTTCACTTTGTTCTTTACCTGAGGAAGAAACAGCACCCGAAACATAAAACGCTTCCTTGTAGCGATTTCTTGCAATGGTGCTTAATCTGGAATAAATCTCTTGACACTTTTCCCTGTCACTTGGCTCATCTGACCCTCCTCGGAAGGCAACCGCAACTCCGACTCGAATGTGTTCTCCCAAATCCCTACAAACAAACAAAAAGTTATTCCAAATTAAATGTCCGGCCGGACATCTTCACATGACCATTTATTTATTTTATTTTATTGTATAAATCCTTATCCTGCTAAAGCAGTCTAAGTTAAGTTCCTACCTGCCCTTCTTGGAAACGTCCGCCGGCCACTTCTCCAGGAGTCTTGCGAAGCTTTTATAAAGATTTGAACTCATCCCAAAACTTCACCGACTCATTCGAAATTATTTAATTAGCTTTTAACTATTCAAAGTAAAAGAAACCGGGCTAACTGAGCTGAGCTGGACTCTACTTCAGCAATAAGAAAGCACGAGCGAAATATTTTTTAATCGAAATTAAATATTTAGCAGACTTTCTTGTAGCTCCTCCCATCAGCAGATGACTATGGGAATATTTCGCTTTGCTACACTTGTTCACCGTTCACATTACATTAATGAGCGAGCACAAGAGCAGATAACCACATCGTACACACACACAACAACACAACAGACGGCCACGATCATCGACAAGAAAAATCTGCTTCATCATTTTAGTGGTACTTCACAATTCCTGTACATTCATTTCATTTCATATTTCTTCTAGTTCTAGTATTATTTTCGCAACAAGCCAAAGTCAGATAGAAGAACGAAACATTTTTGCACAACATAACATTCTAACATTAGCAAATTGCAATAGTGTGAAATTAGCAACACTTTTCGTGTCCGCGCTGCTCTTATGTTGATAGTTGATACGCACAGACACAGGTAACATGTAAATAACAAAGGTTTACAAAGTCAGTCAGTGAAGTGGTCCGAAATGTGGAGTGAGTGGAAGTAAAAATTAATTCGAAATCAAAAACTGATTCAGGTTTGGGCTTTTCCTACTTTTTCCTACATGTATTATCTAGTATTGACTTTGAGCGTTTGAGCCTGCAAACAATTAGGTACAATCTACTTATATGTATTCATTAATTTGTAATAATTCCTTGTCGTCTTTAATTGTAAAATAATATAATTGATAATTAATTCGTCAATTCAAGTCAATTGAATTTTAGCAGAGCTAACTCTGGCTATATGAGTATAATATCAAGTACAACTACATACAACTAAGGCTGAGGGCCCCAGCCTGGGGCTAGATTATAATTAATTATTACGGCCAATAATTAACCGTGAACCGAGTAGAGTTAAATAGGCCTATGTTGCGATTGCCGTCAAAAATCCAAACCAAAGGCTACTGAATTGAAATTACAAATTGTATTATTATCTGCATATTTCCCAACTCCTTCGTAGTTTTTAGTTTCAGTTTTAATTTTTCTTTCACAAAGTTAAAAATAGGGATCAGGAATAGTCAAGTTGTAAATGCCTTAAGTACAAAAGTGCACAATAATATTCTTCCTCCGTATCTAATCTCAACTAAGAAACTGAATTTGATTTTTGATTATAGGAAGAGCAGGGAGTTTGGGCTCTCGATTGTGAATCGCGATTAATTACGATTGCAGCTCCAAGGCTTTAAGTAATTTTAACACTTCATCTCATCATGTTGGAAGTTGGAATGTGAATAACTGGCAGCCGCGCTCAATTCTCCCAATCAATCCAAATCCATTGACAGTTAAAATGAAGAATCTAGTATACTTCAGCTTCAAATATAATGTTGACCATTGACCTAAACTTTAAACTCTCCCAGTAATTAATTGTAGTTAATTATCTCAGTAAGTGATGCTTGTTCCGTTCCATATTCGTTTATAAAAAAAGCTACAATCAAACTAAACAAACACTGGAAAGTGGAAAGAAATTGAAAAGGACCGTCAGTCAGTATAGTTTCAAGCTTATAACTTTAAAAAGATGAAAAGCAACTAAAAACTTTTGTTTAAGCATTAAAGTGCTTTTAGGATAGGATACGTACAAAGAGTTAAAAATATTAAAGATCCAAATCAATGTGTAACTATAACTAGTCAGTGAACAAAATAAAACTTTTATAACTTCGGGAGCAGTGTGAAGCAAGTGGGGAAGGGGCAGCGTCAGCTTTGGCAGATTTAAGGAAAATATAATTAAAATTGAACTTCGTAACTTGTATTTGAGAAAAGAGGAGCAAGTGGAGCTGGAGCACTGCAAAAACGTAATAGATTATTGATACTTCTATATTCTATCTAAAATTAAATTAAATACTCAAAGAGAGTTTGTGTTCAGTCAGTTAATTATTTAATTTACTGTTTACCTTTACAGGAAGGAGCCAAGGATCGTAACTGACAGTAAGAATGGGTTCGCGAGCAGGAGAAAATTCCAACGAGGTGGAGGGGGATGCTGGAAACAATTTGGGAGATGCTGTGATGGAAGTACTCTTGGAGTTTCAGGTAGGTTTTTATTATCAAAATAAACGAGTTAAACCTTGCTGAGTTTTTCTTGGGAAGTTTACAATTTCAACTGGGTTATTTTAATAAAAATTCATTGTTGTTTGTAGGCTGTGACTGGAATGGAAGATATTGAAGAATCCAGACAAATTCTGGATCGACACAACTGGGACCTCTTAGCAGCAATCAATAGTCACATGGGGTTTGATATGGGATCTCAACAGTCAAATTCTCCTCAAACGGATTCCAATCATTCGTCGTCCTTTCGCAATAATCCTTCTACTTCGAGAGATGCCTACCGTTCGTCTGCTTCGGCATCTCCGAGTTCCAGCAGCCGCAGCAGCGTTGTAAGGGGGCGAGGGGCTGCGGGGGGCAGTGGCGGAGGCGGTGGACTCTTTAGTTGGATTTGGAACTTTTTCACAAGACCTGTAGAATTCTTCTTCCGTTACTTCTGGGAATTCATTGGAGTCGGACTACGCTTTTTGAGAGCGGACCCACGAATGGGTAATTACTAGAACATTACAGTAAACTTATTCTTTTCTGTCTGTTGAAGTCATTTTTATTTGTCTGATGAATTAAAATGTGTACTTTTATTGCAGCTATCACTAACCCTGTTCAGGATGTCGTAGATTTCATTAATCATTACGAGGAAGTTTACGGACCGGAACACCCTGTATTTTATCAAGTAAGTCACATCACTCACATTAAATTAAAACTGCCATTTTCTGTTGTTACTAATATTCATTTGCCTTAATTAAACTGACTTTATCACCCTTTGCTTTGCAGGGAACCTACAGTCAAGCTTTGTCGGATGCAAAGAAAGAACTGAAATTTTTACTTGTATACTTGCATTGTGATGACCACACTGACACGCAAGATTTCTGCCGTCGAGTAATGCCCTATCAGGTAAAAGAACACTTAATTGATCATTTTCGATTTATTTCAACTACGAACCGTGTCATACATATCATAGCTGGAGCTAACAATGGTTTTTAATAAGTAAATAACTGCAAATAACAAGAAATTTTGCCCTATCAGGGTTTCCGAGATTTCATTCGTGAGAATATGTTGTTCTGGGCTTGTGGAATTAACACTCCAGAGGGATACCGCACTTCCCAAGCTCTCAGGGAGAATACCTACCCCTTCCTCGCTCTGATTGTGTTGAAGAACCACCGAATGACTGTTGTAGCGAGGTGATTAAATTTCTTTGAATTTGTTAGAAATTTTTGCTCGCAAAATTCGCATTTGAGTATATATAATTAATCAATCTTTCTCAACAGAGTCGAAGGAGAATCTGAGCCAGAAGCGGTGCTTGGCCGTCTGCATCAAGGCGTGGCTGACAACGAAGCATTTTTAATTGCAGAGCGACAGGAGCGATTGGAACGTAGCATGACACAAACGCTACGTCAGCAGCAGGATCAGGCATACCAAGAGTCCCTCCGCGCGGATCAAGAAAAGGAAAGGAAGAAGCGCGAGGAGAAGGAACGGAAACAGCAGGAGGAGCTGGAGAAGTTGAGATTGGAGGAAGAAGAACGCAATCGCAGAGATGTGAGAACGAAATACTAATATTTCAAAATATTTACACTGTTGTTATTTGGTGTGCCTTTGTGGAACTAAATCAAGTGTTATTTGTAATTGTAGGAAATCAAGCGACAGAAAGTGGTGGCGGCTGAAACACTGAAACCGGAACCTGCAGCAAATGACCCCGAACTTGTCCGTGTTATCATTAAACTGCCGTCGGGAACACGTCTTGAAAGAAAATTCTTAAAATCAGACTCTCTGAAGGTAATGAAACAACGTCTTTTGCAACTGCTGAAATATTTCACTTTTGATTATCGAATTTTGGACTAATCAAATTGACCTTTGACCTTTTGAATTTCTAGCACTTGTATCAGTTTGTATTCAGTCATAAAGAAGCTCCCGACTTCTTCGAAATCGCTACAAATTTCCCAAAAAGGACTCTGCCATGCAAAGGGACGGTGGAGAATCCGGAGCCACCCACATTCTTGGAAGCTGGACTGGGTAAAAATGAGATGTTGTTTGTATATGATCTTGAATCTTAGTTTCATTCTCGGAAAGTGAGTGACTACGTCAGTTAAATTGTCGAATGTGTGCTAACTGATGATTGCTACGTAAAATATGAAACGATAAGTTAAAGTTAAACATTAAAAAATGCAAAAGAAAACGAATGGGTATCGGTCTGTGTCCGATATTTATTCGCGCGATCGTTATGATGTGTAAAATGTTCCCGTCATTCTTGTCAACGCTTTTGGAACATTTAACGTAATGTATTTATGTAATCAGCGCATGTAATTGCTCTTTGTAACTGTAACATGAACATTCTGTGTCAGCCATCCATTCCAGGCTGTTATTTTAAATTATGGGTACATTGAAACTTTCTATTTAGCTGCTACTCTTACTTCACATGAACTCTTTGCTAGCTTTAAGTTTAAATGTACAATACATTAACTTAATAATATAAGAAAACTTAAATAATGATAATGTGAGACGTATATTTATAAATAATCTTTAATAGTTTATGTTATGGTAGGGTAAGTAATGAATATTAATTATGGTCAATTGTAATTAATGCTAGGAATAATCCATTACGAAATAAAATGCGCATTTGTACGGAGTGATTCGAAACGCAACTCAAGATGATTTCTGTGTAAAGATTTCGAACATTTTCTGCATCCAGTTATTCTTTTCCTATAAAAAGCCGATTCGCGAAAACAATTTACATAATTAACTAGTTTTAACAGATTAAATAGATAGCAATGAAATGTGATATTCGATAAGTCATCTTCGTTAGGTTTTATGGTGTACAATCGTAAGCAGAGAGGCATGAACTTTACATACATAATTCTAGGTACTAGTAGTAAGCTATTAATGTGCATGAAATTTTGAGTTTAAGTTGCGCAATTTATATTTAAATTTCCACAATGCTTCCTCAGGCTTCCACAATACTTCCACACGCTTCCACATACTTCCACACCTTCCACAATGCTTCCACAGACTTGGTTGCCATTCATCTTTCTTCTTTTATGTAGATGATGCAAATGTTATAAAGCATAAAACCATAGCTATTAAGAAGGTTTAAGCGTTCTGAACAAGCATTTACTTGAAACGGTCATGCATGCATAAATTAATTTTCTTTAAAGATATGAATGAATTTCTATTTCATCCATTTCCAACATCATTATGATAACTCGTAACTTGCAGGAACTTGCATTTAATTTAACATTTAACTAACTCAGCTGACGCATACGAGTAAGATAACGAAATGGAAATATGAAGATTGATGATAATTAATATGATGATGACAGAGATGACGAGAATTGAGAAACGTGCGCGTCGCTATTATATTGCAAAAGGACAGAGAAGAGCAGAACAGAAAACTAGAGTCTTTCAGATATCAAATGGAGTTCGAGTAAATGCAGATTTTAACTTTTAAAAGTTATGTTGTTGATAGACCACTAAAATTATAGTGACCTTTTCCTTGTTATCTTGCTCCGCCTCGCTCACACTCACATTTTTTCTAGCTCTCGTCTTGTCCACATATTTCACCTAAACATGGCTAAAGGGACTGCACTGGGAATTGAGCAGCAATAGCAGCATTGCATGAGATGAGACGACCACCCGCAAAAATTCGGCAAGTGACTCGATGTTGGATGTGAGCGAAGAAATGTGTTTTCCTTCTTCCTAACATCTAACTCGAATGTAGGTCTCTCACTTTAGTTTTATTCCCGTTTCCCATTTCCATTGCATTGCACATTGTATTTCCTCTCGCTCTTCGAAATATCAGTATATTATTATTAGGAACATCTTGGAATACCCTCCTGGTCCTAATATTAAGGTGGTCCATCCATTCCATAGTGTGGTGTTGTTGTGATTGCGATTCCATTGTGATTTCATCTTCCATGTGACTCTCTCTGAGCACTGTGAATTTAAAAGTGTGTGTGTTGTGTAATGCACTAAACGGAGCGACTTCCTTCCTCTTTCAGGCAGGCATTTAAGCAAGGTGGTGGAAGTGCGGTGGTGCAGGCAATTTAACTGCTAAAATAGTAAATGCATTTAGAGTAGAGCTCGGGAAACCGCTTCAATTCGATTGGAGTAAAACCGGAAGAATAAAAGTTGGTTTGGTGGGCAGTGGGGGTGCCTCAGTGCAGCAGGGAATTCGCTAAAAGCCTTTCCACCGGACGCTCCAGTTCAATTAAAAGGTATTTAAAATTTAAATGCTTTGTATTTTGTTTTCCAGATTCCGGTGCAAATTCCGGTTAAATGTTTAAATCTTTAGTGGTGTCCTTTTGTCGTTTGCACTTCTTTTTTCTTACACCACCGGGACTTTAACTCGAGTCTTGAGTGCATTTAAATATTGGACTAATTAAAAATTAAACCATGAATGAAACTCTTCAAGAGAATGCTATGGTGTTTGACTTTATATACTCGTTATTTTTTCATTGTAATCAGTTTTGTATTTAATTTTGGGGTTAGGTATCCGGTGTGTGGAAGTGAATTACACACTAGTAGGAAAAGTCGTGTAAGTGACGATTTCTCAACTTTAATGAATGATTAACCTTAACTGCAATATGTATATATATACGACTGGGGCAGGGGAGCGATAAAAAAGCCTCGCTCATTGTTTTGTAATTAAATTAATTTGCAGCATGTGGAAGATGACGATTGGCCGCAGTGGTCAGAAGTGCGTCGGACAGGTAATTAATTAAAGCTCCGCCATCTTTGATTTTTATAAAATTAAAAGTAAAAATTACAATTGACGAATTTTGTATTGAAGAAGTCTTTGCACTTTATTCTTTAACGATGGAAATTAATGAACATTATGGAAATTGTTAATTTTCAGTGCGCCACTCTCTGGAACTCGAGGAGATCTGCAAGCTGTAAATTTTCACAATGGGCACTTACAACAGGCACTGGGAGAACGAATCGGGTGTCTCAAACCGCCTTCCGCTTAATGTACGTTACTGCAAATCTGCTCTCTGTAATTTTAGTTTGAAAGTGTCAATAATTAACTTGGTTAAAATTGTTTATTTTGTTTCAGGTTTACTGAGCTAAATCAAATACAAACAAATCCGTAGATGGTTAACTGGTGCGAGATATTTTCATGTCTCTTGCCCACTAAAAGACGAAGTAAAAGTAGTAAATGTACCACAGTTTGCTGACTCGATATCCGAAGGAGACGTTAGGTGGGAAAAAGGTGGGTTCGCTTTCATTTTGCAAATTGGAAAATTGGAAGGATTTTTCTAGTTAATCAAATCAATAATAAAGTTAAAACCCAGATTTTTATTTATTTTTCAGCCGTTGGGGACTCGGTTAGTGAGGACGAAACCGTGTGTGAAATAGAGACAGATAAGGTAACGATTTCAAATCTGGGATTGGAATAGGAAATTGGAGTATTTTTACCTAAAACCTAGTTACTCAAATAAAAACTAGTTTAATTGAGTTATGAAGTCACTGCCGGTAGCATTGTGAAAAAATATCAAGCTGCTCTTTCCTTTTTGTAGACATCGATTCCAGTTCCCTCACCGGGTGACGGTATTATTGAAGAAAGATTTGTGGAGGACGGTGCAACAGTTAAAACGGGACAACAGTTATTCAAAATTAAAATAACTGGTAAATACTAATTTAGTATTACTAAATACCCCTCTTTGCAAAAGAATCGATGAAATCGATTTCGTCAATCTTGCGGTTGATTTTACTTAAATTCAAAAATTACAATTGAATAGGAGCTGGATCTGTTAAGAAAGATGCCCCTGAGGAAAAGGCGCCTCCACCAGCTGCGGCTCCTGCTGCTGCAGCCCCACCGCCACCACCACCTCCACCATCCGCTGCTGCGGGACCTCCACCACCGAAACCGCCGCCACCACCTCCAAGACCAGCGGCACCCAAGCAAACGACACCAGTCAGTTCGATTCAGGCATCGCAGATGGCAGAGGCTAGAGTTAAGGTACGTAATTGCTGTAATTGCTTAACTAACGGTATGGTCAATTCGTTTTAGTGGGAAAATCCTTTTAATTTCTGTCGTCTTTATTTTTCCAGGTTCCGCCTGCTGACCCTACCAAGGAAATCACGGGTACTAGAACCGAGCAGCGGGTTAAAATGAACAGGATGCGCCTCAGAATTGCACAGCGATTAAAGGATGCTCAAAATATCAATGCAATGCTTACAACATTTAATGAAATTGATATGAGGTTGGTGTTTTGCAGCAGTTTTTAATCCAGCTTCTGGATCCCCCCAAATAAATACTGATCTGTTAATTTTCACTTTGACTTTAGCAACATTGCGGAAATGAGGAAAACTTACGGAGAGCCGTTTCAGAAGAAGCATGGCTTAAAGCTGGGCTTTATGTCAGCCTTTGTAAAGGCATCTGCTTACGCTCTTCAGGATCAGCCTGTTGTAAATGCTGTCATTGATGGTAACGATATCGTGTACCGTGACTACGTCGATATCTCCGTCGCTGTTGCCACACCCAAGGTAAAGTATAAAAATGAAGAACCAAGTTAATGTGGCTGACATTCAACAAATTACGAAAAAAATATTTCGCTGTTTTCTAATAGGGATTGGTCGTTCCTGTTTTGCGAAGCGTTGAACAAATGAGCTACGCAGACATTGAGAGAGGAATGGCTGCTTTGGCTGTGAAAGCCAGGGATGGAAATCTTGCCGTTGAAGACATGGATGGTGGTACCTTCACCATTTCTAACGGAGGAGTTTTCGGCTCCTTAATGGGAACACCTATCATCAATCCGCCACAGTCTGCCATTTTAGGAATGCATGGAATCTTTGATAGACCAGTGGCACGTAACGGTCAGGTAGGAAATCGGGAGTGGTTACATAAATATTCATCAAGCGAAAATGAGATGCGGATTTTGCATGATTTTATTTTGTGCTAGGTCGTTATTCGTCCTATGATGTACGTCGCTCTGACCTACGATCATCGATTGGTCGACGGTCGTGAAGCTGTGACCTTCCTTCGCAAGATCAAAGCGTGCGTGGAGGACCCAAGGAACTTGCTACTGGAGTTTTAGAAGATACCGAGTAGTATATTCAGTTAACATTGTTTAAATCAGATAGTCAGATTGAATTCAATGAATTGCCTCTTATGTACTTAATTTATAAAAAGAGAAAAGACGAGCAGAAACAAGTTGATTACCTCAATATGCATAAACAGGAAAGTCATTTTCTTTTCCGCTGGCTTTTCGTCTTCGAACAAATTAAATGCTGAGTTCCTTTTCAAGTAGTAATTAGTATTTAATTATTATTGCATAAAATCGGAATTGCCAATCAATAAAATCGGAGTTGTTAGCTGTGTATGTATGTAACTACATAGTTTGTACTCTAGTACATAAAACATTGTCTCACTCAACATTTTCACGTCCTTCGGGACCAGCAGAGCACCTTCAATTTTAGGAGCTGTAAATTTTATTACCACAAAATAAAATCTTTTCCTGCCATCATGCTGAACCTACTAAATAAATTCCATTTCATATCTTTACCGTGCTCCATTAACTCCAGCATTCATATGAATTTTGCATGTTTTTTTTCTGCTGGATTTTTGGGTTTGGAGGTGCGACATGCAAGTAATAAATAAGACACATGAAGCACTTGATTAAAATATTTATTCAGCTGGAATTACATTTAAATGATACAATACAATATATCATTACGTATTCTAATTAGATTCCAATTTCCTTCATAATTAATATTTTTAGGTGATTTTTTTACAGAACGTGCATTATTTTATGTTATGTTCTATGATTTTAATTGACGATCTCAATTATTCTATACTCCCCATCACCGGTCTCATTCTTCATCACCAATTAAGTAACAACATTCGTTTTTTAGAAGACATTTCACTAATCCATCATTTTTCACTGAAAAATTCATACCTAACAGTAATTTTATTATTTTTATCTGTTCCAATTTACCACAATCCGCTAGCTACCTTTTAAAGTATCTTTTATTCTTTTGTATTTTGCGACAATTAAAACTCAACACATTAACTTAACAGAAGCACCCAATTTTTCTTCCAACATTTTTCTTTAGGACCCCGAGCATGACCACCACCAACGATTTATCATTATCATCTACTTACTTAATTATCACGATGTAACAATAAGCTGAAAATCAATCATTTCATCATGATGATTAATTTTTTCAATCTGCATTTGCACATCATCACATCTGCGTTTAAATTGCTTTCACTTTAACTTA
>VYYJ01003409.1:0-16725 GCA_021029165.1 Cyphoderus albinus | reverse complement strand
AGTTCAGTTGTTATTTTTGTAGGAGGAGAGCAATGCGTGTGAACTGGAAATGGCTTCAACTCTCCCTTTTTAGAATACATCATAAAAGTTGAAGTAATATAGTTTCCTCTTCTAAA
Source organism: Cyphoderus albinus (assembly GCA_021029165.1). Taxonomy (NCBI): domain Eukaryota; kingdom Metazoa; phylum Arthropoda; class Collembola; order Entomobryomorpha; family Paronellidae; genus Cyphoderus; species Cyphoderus albinus. Next base: position 16,609 of record VYYJ01003409.1, on the reverse strand, counting down.
CATTTCATCCTACTCTAACAGGCAAAGTCTAAAACGTGTGTGTAACTTGTTTGTTTTACATGAGGACTGGCTTACAGCGACTAGCTTCAACGTGTACTACTATTTTGTTTCTGTTCAGGCTGGAAAGACAAGTGAAAAGTGGAGCAGGAACGCGCAAAAGAGAGAAAGAAGAGAATAAAAAACTTGTTCTAGGGTATGTAGAGTTTAGTAAGTTTGTGTTGGGAAATTTTTGTTGCCGGAAATAAGTAATCGATTACATTGGTTTGGAAGACAAGAGAACAGGAGTACAAAACAAGGTATTAACAAAGTAAAATGGATGTATGTTAAGTGCTTGCAAAAGTTTGATCTCTGTAAATATTAGTATGAAATGAACAAGAACAAGAGAAAGTAGGTATCCAGTGTGTTTCAAGTAATGGCGTCATTTTTCCAGCTGTGGCCAATGAAAGCACTTTCATTCCTTCCCTGCTACACATGTTTTACAACCTCAGTAGAATTTCCTAATATGCATGAATAAATAAAGTGGTACACACAGGAACAAGTGAAAGTTGTGTAGCTACCAACGAACAAGGCAACGGTTGGTCGCTTATTTCATTTCAGGCAATCATGCTGCTCATGCAATCATGATGGTGGTGGCAATGATGATGATGCATGCTGCCGATGGTGATGATCATTTATTACATGTCAAAAATGAAGTCCGTCGCGGATATATTCACGGTGTCGGTAAAGATGATTTTTGGCAATATTTTCCCTACCGGGTTTTGTTCCTACGCAGAGTATGGTTCGGAATCTATGTTTGCTTGCGGTAGCTGTCTCGTTTATGAGCGAACTAATTTTATAAATGAGCTCTTGTTTATTGGTTGCTTTTAATAGAAAAGTGGTGGTGGTCTCGGTTCCAGGCCTCGGATGATGATGCTAGTAAATTTTTTTAAACCCTGGAAAACAACATTCTCCGCTCTTCCTTCTTGTAGCTGCGTCATTTTTTGCTATGAGGCTGGTGTAAGGTTATAGCGATGTTCCACACACAGGGATATATGAATAACTAATTGGATTTTTATGCAAATCAATGTGTACTGGGATGGGCAACCTTTAGGGACATGCTTTGTCGAAAATTGTGTAACGATATTAAATTAGTACAGAGTTTCATCAGTGGAAATACTTTTAGCTAAAATTTTGACTACGCTTTTTCCTGGAAACAGCACAATGGAAACAAAGTGGAAAGCAGGGTTAAGTTTCATGTGTGTTCCAATCCATGCATCCTATGTAAATTAAATGCGCACTTTTCTTTCTTTCTAAGAATTGACGGAATGAATCGCTCTAGTAATGTGCATACCATGCAAAATTTCGGAAGTTCGTAACTTTGTTTAATTGTGACTAATTAATCAAGTAATTAACAAATTCTACAAAAATAGTCTATCCTGGTTTTAAAAATAGAAAATCTCTTCAAGTGCGTCTATGAACGTAGCGTTGTATGAATTATTACTCTACTATACTTTGTTTAGCCAAGTAGCCACTTTTCCTTCGGATCAACCATGTCAATAAATAGAGTTGAAACGCCTAAAGTTGTGGACAGCGAAGTAATAAAAGAGTATTTAATTTTGCTATTTGCAACGCCACCATTTTATGACGCAATCAAGGAACATAAAATTCCAAAAGTCATCTCAGAAGCGAAGATGTGATGGTCCTGTTCTTCCAAAGCGCAGAGATAAATCATAAATCTGACCCAGAAACTGTAAAGAGTCACTGAATGGTCATAAAGTGGATAAATTTAGGTTAGTGTGATGCTCATTCTATTGTTGACAGAATTAAACTTTTATGTGTATTAAATGGCCACTTTTAATTGCTTATTTTTATCTCCAGCTATTATTTATTTTCTAGTCAGCAATACAATACACGCACATTTCTTCAGTTCAGAGTCTGAGTGGTGTGATCAGCTTCTCTGACAGCGACAGCAAGGAACCTGCCAGAGGACATGTTTTGGTTCACATATCAGCGAGCTTGAATTAAGCTACTCACTTCAGGCAGTTGTTTTCATCATACAGGAGTAAGTTTAAACGGTGATAAATATTTTAGTGCGTTTCATTATAAATTTAGTCTCCTTTCCCCTTTTGATGACGGAACAAACAACTCCCTGAACTAAACTTTGGGGTTTTTGCTCTCATGTTGTAGCTCAGCCTGGGGATGTGGACAAACTTTCTCCATGCCTTAGGTTGGTGTACAGTTGTTTTAGAGCCTGCCTTGAATTCCCATGTATAAACCGAAGGTCATAAATACAAAGGCATACACTATAAATTAGTCGAGGGAGTAAACGATTTCGACAACGGGGATTACATCTTTCTGGACCTTCTTTGTTTACTGTGTTCCGCATTTTGAGAAAACAGCCTCCTACGCTACACTCCTGTCTAGAGTACGTCAAGGAAATCCACGTGCGCTAGAGATGTTTGTTATAAAGTATTGACACAAAAGTTACTCTTGCAATCAAGTATTTCCGTTTTCCGCCCTTTACAGAGTACATCACTTGTGAAAGCTAAACAGACCTAACTAACTTCGTCGAGAAGCCTGTTTCGGTGCTTGACGCGAACAGTTTTGTACAAAATGCATTTTCTTTTTGTTTTCAAAATAATGTAAGTACCAAAAGCTGTCGACAGACAGTGCCGATTTTATTTTCTCCTTTCAAATGTTTATAATGTACTATAATATAATTGAATAAAGTCAGCAGGCACTATTGTAGCAAGTAGGAGACAAAGTATCTTTAATAGGAGTTTCTCCACGAGTGGTGGAGTAAGAACAAGAAATGCACTTGGGTGATGATGATGATGGCTGTTGTAACCAGCGAAGCATGGAGCCTGCAACTTGGAGCGTGGATGTGGGAGAGGCTACGACAGGAAGAGAAGAGAGCGGCAGAATAATACGACTATAATAACATACACCTTTGCAAGCCTTTCTTTCCCCGAATGCCATCATCGCAAAAAGCAGTCTCTCTCCTCTCTGGCATTCTCCTTGAGCACAAAAAGTTCTATGAACTACGCTTCCACTCTCTTCACTCCTTCTTACTTACGTTTTTATTGTAGCTTTCTTCCTTTCACTTTTGCACATAAAAATAAACATAACAGTAATATGCAGAACATTTAAAGAATACTCTGAGAAAAGAAAGACATAACATTGTGCAATAGACGTAAGTACATTTCAAGGAGGAAATGGAGGCAGAGAAAAAAATCTGTTTAGAATGAGATTGTGTGCGAAAGAACGTGTGCGTGCGTTGGTTGCACTCCATTACAAGTAGGTAGCTATTATATTTGATATGCATATAAAGGTACATGAACTGTGCACGTTTTCATGATTTCCTCGTGATTGCTCATACAATTACGTCTAATGTGAAAGTGGGAGTGGGATTTTCTCAGGATGAGGACAATTCCTCTCCTTTTCTCTCTTTTTTTCCTTCGGCTTCCCCCAGAAACGAAACGGAGGCGAGGGGACAAAAGAAAAAGTAAAGTTACAGTGCTTAAGTAGTGCTATTATTTCCAATAAAAATTCCGAGTTATGAAATTGAACAATTAACACAAGACGGAGGCTAAAAGAAGAGCATTTCGGAATGGAAGGGACAAGTGAAAAAGTCTCAAAGGAATTAATGCTTTTAGAGAAGGAGAGGAGACGGAGGCTTAAGTACACGCACAAGTGATGAGAAAAGAAAATGGAATGTCTGCAGATAAAAACTATTCAATTGAGTTTCAACTCTAGACTGAGATACCACGTTCGGAGTAAACTTAACTTGAGTCCAAAATTGAATTCAATGTCTCAAGTGTTGTGCATGACGCGATCACTCTGAATGAAGCGTTTTATAATCTGTAAAGCATCTTTCTGCCATCCCCTCATTATATATTTAAAATCAAAATGTGCTCGTCTCTTATAAAACGATTCTTATTTATTTTCTGCTCTGAATCCATTCTTATCTCAACTTAAAAATGGCATGTGGTGTGTGCACAAACCGACTTAAGTTTCATTCGCCTCATGCATATTCCGAACTGAAACTCAACCAAATATACTCTCTCCTCTAGGAATTTTCGAGTAAGCAAAAGGATTTTATCATCATAACATAACAAACAAAACGGGAGCAGTGAAAGTATGCAAGAATTCCTTAAGTAGGCCTATAGCTTCGAGTGGCGTTTTCCTTTTTGTAGCCCACACATGCATACAGATAGTCATTTTACACGTTGTAATGTGTGCTACGTGCGTATTTATTTACATCTTGAGAATTTACATGTTTAAACATGAGTGCATGATGGCAGAATGTAGTAAAACGTTACAGAGGCAGAGCACACAGAGAGACTTTCACGGGGGTTTTCCTATTTTGTTTACATATTTAACTAGAGAAGTCTTTCCCAACATTCTTCCAAGCTAAGTAGGTACGCTCCTCTACAGCTCACGTTCTTATCACGAAAACCGTTGTCACTTTCATTTTTTCAAAATTAAATCCTCATGTGTGTGCCTATCTGTTCCACAATGCTCCACCGTCCCAAACCCGCACCATAAATAACACACATATTTCCAGCGTCCTCACGGACAAAGTAGTGGAGACTAGGCAGCAAGGCAGGTATATTATTTTCTTTACTTTTCCTACACCATTTTTCTCTAATAAAATACAAGGCAAAAAGGCACAATCCTTCGTGAAAAAAAGTTGGGCTTCAGCTTCCAGAATGAAGCAGAGATTTTTGGATTTTCCTTTTTCTATTTCATTCCTCTACTCATCTACTAAGCTACTTTTTCCAGACCTTTTCCTAGAGCAAATTTCGCGCAACTGTCAGCTCTCAGTCCTGGAAAGTTATCTTTTTTCTCCAGTTTCTCAAATAGGATTCTCAAAACATTGTATGGGGGTTACAAACATTCCCCAACGCTGAAAAAGCAGCCGCAATCCTCGTTTGTTCGTTTTTCCATTTCTCTTAAAGTAGCTTCGTTTCGCTTCTACGACCGTGAGAAAATCTGCGAATTTATGCAAATGACATTAGCACATCAACTGTGTAGCGTTACGGTTATGTGAATCCATTGTGTGTTATGTGATTGTGATTTTTTCCGTTTCTTGTCAGAAAGCTGTTGCTGTTTTATAACTTGCATCCACCCTATTTTACACAGTTCACATTTTTGGTCTGCCATTCAAAATTCCAAAGAGGCGCTGCTCTACGTAAGATATGGTAGAACACCTTTCTGAATAATTGTGGCCGTTTCTGTAGCATAATGAGGGAAAACTATGAAGCAAGTGTGAAATTTTGTTGCAAAAATTTGACAGGATGAGAGATGTTCCAGCATAAAATAATTATTGTGAGAACTACACCAAATTTCTCGCAAAGTTTATTCATAATTTTATGATGAACTTTGGAAAACATGTTCAATGTTCCATTTAAAGTTACTCTAACGAATGTCATCGTCCGAAAAGTAATGCGGACACGTCTTTTACAACTTGTGATTTACATTCCGGAAAAGTTGGAATGTTTAGATGCTGTAAAAGCAAAAGCTCATGAATCATTAAATTAGGCAAGGACTTGCTCCAAATAGTCAGGTAGCCATGCTTCCGTAGTGTGACAGTGATATAGAAAACTTTAAGTAGCTGCACTGACTCACCCCAGTGACCATGCCGTTTACTGGACTCCAGTCACTTCATTAATATTACATTACAGGTGCTTTGTAGCATTTGTCCTTTGTGTATCCCATCACCATCGCCTCCATGTGTACGCGACATGAAGAATGATAATGACAAAATAAAGTTTAATGTAACTGCTAACTAAGCCCATGTCAATGGGAGTTTACTGCGCCACAGCTTGTCCTTAGCACACTTTCATCAACTACTCCTATCATAAATCTCCTTTTTGTGAATGACTGGCCACAGTAAATGAAAGGTAAAACAATAATGAACCGATTAACAAGGAAAAACAACATACATGCACATTATGTACTATTTGTAGCATGATATTTATATGCGATGATGTAACAACCAGATAATATCATTTCGTATCTCACGTCCTCATAAATAGTAAAAGTGGTTTGCTTACCAGGACAGTTGTCATTAATGCTTTTTGGGTTCACACTCATTGTAAATACATAGAGTTGAAGCTGTGACGCACTCACACAACACGTAGAATTGAAAGGAAATTGAAAACATCATGGTGCATTTACCATAAAGTGGAGCTGCGAGTTTATTTAGGCCGTGAGTAATACAAACTGTTATAAACACATTAAATAAATAAATAATGGGAGAAGTAGGAACGGAGCATGTTAAAAATGAATGGGCGAAAGTTAGCTTTAGCTACTTTTACTTTCCTTCCATAAACACGCGCTCTCCACTGCATTCTTTTAGCCACTTAACATTTTATGTATGAATGTAGGTTGCGGAATGCCATGCTCTTCCATTCCTTCTATTACGTTACAAAGAGCTACCATTTTTGTCTGAAAGCGTTCTTCTCATAAACTATTTTGATTTTACTGAGCACGAGAAAGTCCTTCAGTGGATATTTTATGTGAGTGATATATGTACCGTACCGCTTTGATTTCAAAGATGAAAAAACTTTTTCCCTTTTGATCACAGTCACTTTAAATTATATGGTTGGTAAACACTTTTCCGAGATGTCTTGCACGATATGTGTTTCGCTCGGTTTAGATTAGATCAAACAACTTGTGACTACCACTGTTATTCGATATTATTTATTTCTTTTCCACTCAATGACCTCCAGTTACTCAACTCCACTAAACTCCCGCAACTGACTGAGTGAGCAAAAAATTGCAATCGCTGCTTGCTTCACTCACTCACTCACTGACGCTTATTGAGCTTTCTATCATCTTGTTTCTATGAATCGTATGATTGAAAAATGGTGTAATAAAAACCACAAATACTCATAACATAAATGGCTTGTTGTGTGTGCCGTTGCCACTTACAAGATTCATTTGTGCAGAAAAGGCGGAAATGATTCCATAAAGCAGAGGCAGAGTGAAGAGTTTTCAAGAGTGTAGAGAAACAATGGAAAATGTTTTAACTTGCAACAAAGACAACTTTTTCTGCAAGAGAAAACTTTTCCCCTGCTTCTTTGATTTATCGTATAGCGGAAATGAATGCATGGTGCATTGTTATGTGCTAAACTTTGTAAAAGCTGGAATTTCTAGATTTGAACTAAACTGGAAGACGCTTTGATGCAGAATTATTTAGTTGTATGGTGTGTGGCAAGGAATTCATATTTTACTAAACATAAGTAATGTTCGGTTATTTATTTTTAGTGGCTAGTTGATGGAAATAGCTAAAGAAAGCTGGAGTGAGGAGAAAGATCAAGTTTCTTCCTATTTAAGTCTTAACTGGCCTTAAAAGCCCTGTCTTTTTCTGGACAAGTAAAAGATAGATGAGTGGAAAACAAAACAACTTTCCTCTTCTCCGTCTGCATCCTGTCTTCTCATGTTTACTTTTTCTGGACATTTGAAAGAAATGACGTCGGAATGCGCAGTCCTCTGTAATGTACAGTATTTATAAAGCTTCGCATCATTTTATTACGATAAAAATGGGGTTGTCTGCTGATATCCACTTATACTGGAACAATAGTGTAGTGTCCACTTTTCCACGTCTTTTCCTTCTGCTCCATTTCCAATGCCCAAAGCAAAAGCAAACAGACTGAAATTGGGAGGCGAACAAATTCATTCCAATAATAAATGTTTACTTTTCTTATCTCCACATTGTGCCAATAATTTCTTGAACAAATGGAATTATGGAGGACGCTTCACCTAACACAGATTATCAGTTTCATTAATATTAAGTAGTTTGGTAAATGACATTTGAACTGAAACCCGACCGTAGAAAGCACTTTAGATAATTATATTCTAATGAACTTATGACAGTGGGAATTAATATAAATGATTAACGCCTCGGAGCAACACTCCAATACTCCGTCTCTAAGAAAGCAGTCACTGTGAAAGTGAAACTGATTTAGGGAATTTTACTGATTTAGATTTTGTCGTTGGTGTGACCATCTGAATTGGTAATCTGGTATCGTGATAACAAAAAACGCATGAAAATGATAATAAGGCAGATTGCTAATGTTTTCTTTTCCCGTTTTTGCCGCAAGCTTAGAGCTATTTCATATTTCGCTGGGACGCTAAATATTTTCGGCTGCTTCTACCTGATTCCATTTCAGGTTAAATGGGATTCTGAGACTCGCAGCTATTCCCTACGAACCAGCAAATTACGTCTCGTAATAAAAATATTTGTAAATGATTAGGAAATTTTATGAATTAAAAACATTAAGATAGCCATTTATTGTTACAGCTAATTTCTGGTTTAATTCACTCTGGGAGTTTTCTGCTGATGGCACTTTGTGGCTACCAAGGATGTTTCATGGAACAACGGAGGGAGGATTACATGAGGTTTGTGGGCACATTTGATTTCTTGGCAAATGTTGGATTTCTCCTTATTACGGTGAAACTCTTGTGGCGGGATCAGAAACGTATCGAGAATTTCTTGAACACCGATTCAAATCTGAAGGCTAGCGTATCAAAAACTAAAGCAAGAAAATATATTTATCATCAGAAGAAATATTAGAAAGTTTTTTTTTGTGATGGCACGTTAATTTTTTGAAAAATTGGTTTAAGGTGGATACCATTGCTTTCACCTGTCTCGTACTTTACTTAACGGATATGTACATGAGTGGCATTTTCTGTTACAAGTGCATCCCACTGTCTCCGCTTTTGGAGTTAGTTTGTCCTGGAGGAAGTGTGAGGACTAAAGTAGCTGACTTTTCCGAAAATATCTTGCACATTCTAATTTTGGTTTCTTCATTGTTTATGTATGTTGGCGAGGGGTTATGCTTTGCCTTGGTTTTCAACATGTGGGAAATCTGCAGCCAGTTCAAATTGAAACTGTGCACTGACTTGTCATTTAAAGAAGTGATTACCTATTAATTCGTGCCATGTTAGTAAGTAGTAACACATTTAACACAGGACTTCGATTATAAAATTTTTATTTTGTCGTAGGGAATGGGAATCATANAAATCTGCAGCCAGTTCAAGTCGAAACTGTGCACTGACTTGTCATTCAAAGATGTGATTACCTATTAATTCGTGCCATGTTAGTAAGTAGTAACACATTTTACACAGGACTTCGATTATAAAATTCTTTTGTCGTAGGGAATGGGAATCATAAAACAGCATCAGTCGACTTTCGACAGCGTGAATAAATTATCATCTTGGTTATATCTAATGTGCATTACGTCATCAGTCGTCTACTTTGCGCAAGTTCCCCTTGTACTCCACTTCGGGTCAACTTATTACTACAAAAAGGAAACTATGATAGCCTACATAATTGAAGCAGTCATTGTCTGGGGTCTTGCCGGAGAATGTCATGCTCTGGTAAGCCACAATATCCATAATTGTCTCCAAAAGACATTGATAATTAAGAAGAACTTGAACATTAATGAACTCGATGAAACCAGACACGCGGAGCAATTAAACAATGGATTAAGCAAAAACAAGAGGCTGCTGATGAGTCCACTCCCATTCATGAGCATTTTCAGTTGTCTGCTTTTTCACAAGAAGTGGATTCGGACCCGATTGCAATGTCTTGCTATCTATTTAATGTGACATTTCGATTTGATATGTCGGTGAGTCTAAAAGTGGAGCTGGTTGTCGCGGTAAACCAAATACGTGACAAGTTAAATAATAAATCCGGTATCTTTCACAATATTATTATGCAGATGGTGGGATTGCTAATCAGCTATAATATCATCATATACCAAATGGAGGATCAGGGGAGATCTTACCCGCAATGGAGTACCCTTTCACCCTAACTCCATCTCAGCATTTATTTACAGAGATAGCATCACGCCACGCCATGGTCATATTCTACTTGACCTCCTGTTTGAAAACATTCTTTGCAAGCAATTTAAAAAAGGTAGTTGGTAAATTCAAATATTTCAGAACATGAGGTTTGTAGCCGTGAGCATTCTCTTCTCGGCTAAACATGACATTTAAAAGCCTCATCTCTAACACAAGTCTAATATGCATAACCTAAAAAGTGTATCCACAAACGGCTCCTTATTTTACGTGAAAGTATGGCACATTATAATTTGAAAGTGACAAATGACGACAGTGCCTGTTACGTGCTTGATCTACAGGGAGCAATATATTTGTTACCATTAAAAGTCCACCATAAAAATGTTGCAAGTTGCATGTAAGCACTACGTGAATAAATAACTCCTCTCTTGTCACACACGGGAAAGGCCATGAGTGAAGTCTGTATCCACATCCACAACAGCCACCTAAAATGCTCTTTCGTTTACACAGTGACTGTCATCTTCGCGGCGGGACCGTCATGTAGTTTATGTAGAGTCATGAAATGAAAAAGAAAATGAATAAGAAAGCATTTGTGCGAGTGTGTGCCGCAGTGCTCTTGTTGGCGAAAGAGTTATTTCTGGATTTATGGAGCATAAACGTTCGCATTAACATGTCGATGTCTTTTCCCGGGAAGCACTTACGGGATGAAGTGGTAAAGGAAGTGCGGAATGTCCTGCTGTTGTGTCAGCCAGTTCTAGTGCTTTTCAACATTTCAATAATGCATATGCATACAAATTAGTTAAGTAGTATGGTAACTCGAGAAGACACTGTGCGTCTTCTACATTGTATTTTGAAAGCAGTAAAAGAACAGCACAAAGGAAAGTGTAATTCGCTAATTACTGACTGATTCACATGCCTCATATTCAAGGTGGTCCAAGAGTAGAATGGAACAGAAGGATAACGATAAATGCAAACTTTTTAGTAGTCTCTTATTTTATTTAGCCGTTTTTGCTCATTATATAAAATTAGTTCATGTGAAGTGAAAAGTACTTCCTTATTGTGTCATTTCGTGAAAATATAACGGCCGTTTCTCATTAGTCAGTTATGCATGGGGTAAACATATAATGGGCCGTTAATGAAAATCTACTTTATACGGGAACTCTAATTCATGTTTATATCTGACCTACAAACTTCTCACTGAATGTTTAAAAGTGGGTGGAAGTTGGAAAACAGGAGCATGGGAAAATGCAAAATTTATTTTATGACGCTACATCCATTAAATCTTGACACAGTTTTGCAGCAACGCAACGTTTCTTCCGCTTTCTGCTATAACCTGGCTTACAACGTGCTAATGGTCTGACCTGTCTGGTGTTATTTTATTTCAATCAAATCGCTTTAGAATCTCATTTCATCCCGCTTCAGCATAAGCCTCAGGTAATAAAAGAGAAAACGGAGAGCGAAAGAGCGTACAACACAAACACAACCACGTCTCTTCTGATCTTGAGATTCTGAGACGAAGTTTGCAGCGAAGTGAGAAGAAAAGTTGCACACGCATTTAAAAATTTTACCACCTCACATTGCTATACTAAAACACATTCCCCCTGCCTGTCATTACTCTGTAATCCCGCTGTGAGGATTATTGGCACATGGTACAATTTGAACGGTTTGACAAAGTACATATTAACTTTGTTTACGACTTGAGTAAAATTGACGTTAGAAATGCATTAAGCCTGTCACATAAATATATGACGCGGCTCTCGCATTTAGACAAATGTTTTCCCTTGCAAAGTAGGCATGCTGATTTTTCGCTTTACAAAACGGAAATTGTTGAGTCGGAAACATTTTGAAAAAGACTTTAGAATGACAAAAGTCGCTTGTACCATGTTTTTAAACTGTAGTTAGCAATTCAATTCAAATAGAAAATATGGCACAGTCTCTCTCCGCCAAAAACAGTACAGGCTTCATAGCTGTGTGCAAAGTAGCGAAAGTCAAGACTAGACTTAGTGAAATGCGGTTCTTAAGAGACAATTTAGAAGAATAACATCGTATAGCAGATGATGCACTAATGCAGTTTCAGCTCAGCTTTTGTTCCCTCTAACTCCCAGACAAAATGTTGTAAACTCTCATTTCGTTACTGTGTAATCACTTCGTTAGTAGACGAAAATTGATAAAAAGGAAACAAAGTGTGTGCATGTTGTGCCAGCCCATTATTGAAATTTTCCTGTTCAAAACATCCACGCAGTGTATGCAAAATTTGAAGCGAAATTGTATTTTCTCATTTTTGTTCCGGAGGCAACTGCCTTTATGATGTCGTTGTAGCATGATTATTGCTACCATTATCACAATAGCTTTTTTCTTTACTTGTGTGTGCTTACTGCTTTGATATAAAGAGAAATATAATATAGATTAATGAGGACATTGTGTTCCAATGATTATGATTATTATTATTACACACATCTCTCTCTTTCTCTCGGCGCACTCTTGTCTCGACCACAGTTTTACGCAGGAGCTGGCAGTACACTGCAAAACAACCGTCCACAGTTTCATCTAATAATAATGTTATAATAACGTTGACAAAGGCACGTTGCAAAGTTTTTTTATGCGCCCGACAAAATACAGAAAGTAAACTTCGCCGTCCCCAACAGTTCCAGTTACTCACTCCTGTGTTGTATTGTACCCTCCACAGTCAAAAACGGGATTGTTTCATGAGTTGAGTTGGGTGCGGGCGAAACACGAGCCAGAGTTTGAGAAAGGGAGAGTCAGAGCGGAGTAATAACAAGTTTCGAATGTGAGTTCTCACAAAACAGCATTTATCTTCGTGTGATACAAGAAGGCTTATATGTATCCACTAAAATTAATACCGTCACAGCCACTGCCACACTGCCACCACCACCGATTGCTTTCACTTTCACTTCCGTCTTCTTCAGCTACGCACCAAAAGAAATATAAAAGGGTGTTCTCAATGGCTCACAATGATCATCAGTTGAGGGATTTTACGGTATCACAACCAGTCAGATCATTCATGTAACGCTCCTCTTTCTCCCGTCTCCTTGCCAGAGAAAGAATGTGATGCAGTGTATTTTGAAAACACTACACACAAAACATTCACGGTTCAATAGTTTCGTTTTTGGTTTATTATACCACATAAGCAATAAACAAGCAGCCCTGTTCTTTGTTCCTCTGTTGTTCAGTAAAAAGGGAGGAAGAGGCGAGCAGGTAAAATAATAATGATGTAACGTAACATTGGTATCATCATGGGCTCTCTTTTAGCGATCACTAAACTCCACATTCCAAGCAATAAATCACTCTCTTAAATTTTATCTTTTCCTTCCAAATAGAAAACGAATCTAGTCTTTTGTATGTACCCACTTACATTAAACGCAATGTTATATTTTGTTGTTGCCGTTGTTGAGCCTCCGCTTTGCCATTTCAGTGGTTTATTTCTTGTTTAGAGAACGAATTGGCTTGTTTGTTTCTTTCTCGGACGTACATGGTGTGCATGCCGCAGCTAGTTTTTCTTTACGCTTATTGTGATTGTGTAGGAGAGGAGCAGGAGAAAGCGGCTTGGAATGGCCTTGCTAGCCGCTATCTTTATTTGCACAGCAGTACTTTACCAAGTTATACAGTCAAGCATTTATTGCGGTGAAATAGGTCTATTAAAAGAAACTGATACGATACTTTCCCTTGATTTTTTCCTTTTACTATTTTAGCTGTATTGTGCGCCCAGTGTGCGATTCGTGGTTAATTTCACCAAAATGTCACCAAAATGGACATATAAAAACAAAGTTAACAAAGTATGTGTCTTGTTGCAAGTTTTTTGTTTTCTCTGCTTCAATGACCACGGTCAATTCCCTTTGAAAGATAGCTAAAGACATAAACTTTTACTCTCCTCTACTTGCCGCTAAAATACGTCACGATCACGAAGCGCCTTGCCACAGCTTGACAATTACAAGCACCTCACTCTCCTTCTCGTCCTCTCCAATGACATTTAGAGAATGCACCAGCTTGACTGAATGTGTCTGCGTAGAAAAGATTGCTAGACGGAGGATGAATGTGCGTGAGTCAAAAATGACCTCCGTGTCTGGCGGTCACTTATCATCATGAACAAGAAGAGTTGTTACGTTACACTACGTAGAGGTTATACAATGCAAAATGGTGCAGCTAGAGCTGTTACTTATAATCATTATTACAGCCGCTTAAGTAATCCGAAATGCAATCGAATATTTGGCAAGTGAACAATCCGTATGATCCTGGACCGAGAAAACTGCAGAACTATTTGACGTGAACCTTGCTGACTTTACTGCTCCTGGTCATTATTCAAAGGCACATAGAGAAGTTTTCAGTGGCGAAGAAGCCGATGCGATGCCCAATATTGACTGACATGAAGCGTGTCGTGAGTGTAATGGCCCAACAGGGCTAAGCAATAAAAAACCCTGCCACCATGGACATGAACAACAACAACAAATGAGTTTCAAAATGCAATACGCATTGCGATGAATCTATATATGCGTAAGATCAAATCCCTGTGTGCCAACTGTACATACACATTAGGTGAGTGAAAACGACAAAGATATCTGCGGAAATAGATGACCAACAATCTTGTTGTCTCACGACTGAATACAACTCGAGTGCTTTACTTGCTCAGCTCATTTTGTCAAGAAGATCATTAATTACAAACATACATAATAGGGAGACGGGCGCACTCGCTACTCACGGGTCGCTGGGGAAATGAAGAAGAAAAGGAGAATATCGTAGATTCTTGCATTTGTATCCTGACGGCAAAGAGAAATGGCAAAGCAAAAGTCGCCATTGCATGACTTTGTTTGGGAAGCTCCGCTGAATCGTTTTTAGTATTATTCACTTGCACACAACGAATGAAGCGAATAACAGTTCCATTGAGCCGTGACGTAATGTGGATAAATTTCTCTGTCGACGTTATCTGAAAGGTACGTTACGTTAAGCTCGCTATTTTTGTGCCTGTGTAATTTGAGACTTTAAAAACGAGTTGTATGAAAATATACATATTATAAAATCAGCTTGACTATGATATAGAAGCATGGGTATTTATTTATTTTTTATATTAAGGCCCAGAATAAGATGAATGGAAGGATCAAGTCAAACGTGCAGTATCAATCTTAACTAAAGCCTTCTGCAAAACAGTGGTCACCACAATTAATGTGAAAATACGTCATAAAATACCTCTTCAGTTGCAATGCGAAAGATCAGTTCAACGTCTCCGATTGGTCTAGACAAAAAGATCATTTTTCAAAAGTGTAGACAAAAATGTTTATGGTCATAATAGCCCCACCCTATATTTATCTTCCAGTTAGTTTCAACATTATAAACTACTGTGTCAACTTAACCGAAAAAAATATTTTGCAATATTGATTTTCTAGGGCAGCAGGTAGAAGGTAAACTTTGTCTTCTATTATGTCATATCCACACAGAAAAGTATCATAATATGATATAATATCAATTTAAACACTCATGACTGAACTCAAACTTTGCAAGTAGAGCAAACAGGAAGACGGGCACAAAATGATAAAGAACAATTCATCGCCAGATTCGAGAAGACAGGAGATGACGTGGTCGTTTATTGTCTGTCGCGACCTACTCAAGTTTCATTTTTTCAGTCAGTAGTATCAACAACTTATTTTCTGCGAATTTCCACATCTTGTGTTACAGAATTACAGAATACCTGTACCTGTGTACCCCGTCGTTATTGACCAAAAAGAAACAAAGTATCGCTAAAGAGTTGGTCTTGCGCGATTCTAATAAGTTGAGAATAATACAATGAAAAAGTTTACTCTACTTTTCTGCAGTTGAAGAAAGTGTAACTTTTTATAAAAATAAATGATTTTACAAATAGCAAACTTTGTATTAATCTTACTTTTTTCATCTGAGCAAAAAAAATGTGAATTACTTAAAGAAGCCCATTCTCAAAGGGGTATTCCATAAATGCGCCTACTCTGGATTTATGACGTCGCGGAAGAAATGATTATTGTTGGTTGGTGTATGCAATATTGTATCAGATAGGTAAGTGGATTGGATAGAAGTTAATGCGAGACCACAATATGGGTCTCAGGTGTAGCGAGCGTCGATGTTTTTTCCAGATGAAGACAACAAGAGGACAGGAAGACAGTTTCATGCGCGCAGCGACCTATAGTATTACTTGCTATTTATTTTTTTCTTCCTGTCTTTTCATCCACCTCTACTCTACCTTCAAGTAATTTTCCAACGAATGACATTGCCTTTTTTGTTTTCTTTCTTTGTGTGCCTCCTTCTCCTCTTATTTCCATCTCCCTACTTTCTAACTCAAGTTGTTTCTTTTTAGAAACATGTTTATGAAGCCTCGAGGGACACATTGACTCTCTCCTTCCTGTCTTCCTCTTTCAGCTTTTGTATTCCTTTTTGTAAAAAAGACAGCTGAATTTTGTATACTTATACCTACCCGATATTATCATAAAAATAATAAAATGTAAGGAGATGCTTTTACTTCGTAAATATTAGAAAAAAAGAAAGAAAATAAGAGAAAAGGAAAAAAGTTCGTGCCGTGTGCCAAGACAAATACTCAGGATGTCTGCTGCTTTTTCTCTTTTTCTTTCTCCCACGGTTCCTTTACGTGTATCGCATCACAAAATGTACATTTAGATCGAATAGAAAAAGTAGCAGAGCTGTTTTCACTTTCTTCTTTTTCTTCCAAGCAAAAACTTTTTGCTCCGAGGTATGAAAAAGAGACAAAACGAAAGGAACTCAATAAGCAATTCAACTGTTCTTTATTGTCCCGGTAGGTAGCTCCAGTGAATAAACAATACTC
>VYYJ01003408.1:0-16725 GCA_021029165.1 Cyphoderus albinus | reverse complement strand
CAAAATACCTCCTTCTCTTCCACACTCTTCCACATTACTTCCACGCTCTACAACATTGCTTACATTCGGTGGTCACATCATTATACTAATTGAGAAGCTGTACGTATGTATGTGGGACACCTTTTTAACAAGGACAATATGTACTAGCAAAAGAGTTGAGCCTTAAACTTAGGCCTTTGACTTCGTATTTTATTTGTTTGTTGATGCAAGGGCCTTAAAGGCCCTCTGGCTTCACTTGTCAATTATAAATAGAAAAATAAGCGACGATTATTATAATAATAAAAAATACAATAGATGTGGACAAGTGGATAAAAAAGGAAGCTCAAGCTATTCGGTTGAGTGGGGCTCAGTGAACAATGACTGAATCTGAGTCAAAATATTCAACTGCAACACTCAATTTTTATGCTGCTTTTGTTTTTAACTCCTTTAACGCTTCTGTCTCATTTTTATCACTTACGTTCTCATTCTCATCATCACCATCGTCATCGTGGCATCGTATGAATCACGATTTTCCATTTCTTTCACGAAATACAAAATAAATGTGTAATGAACATGAACTTTTGAGATGCTGTGTGGTTTGTATTGTGTCCGTCTGAGCAAAAAAAGAATCGTTCCATTCTAAATATTACTTTTCATTATTTATCATCGGCGACTATCAAAAAAGTTTAGCGAATATGAAAATTTGCTTGGTTGCCGGTTGCCATGTTTGTATGACTATGGGTTGCATCTAACAGTAATGAATGATGTATAAAATCGGCATAAGAAGTTTGTTGAAACAAAAGGTGAGAAATAGCACGCAATGACTTTCATGAATCTATAATAATAATACATATTCAATAACTTTTCAACGTTTCGTCTTGGTCATTTTTTCATATAAACTGTCTAAAGTTTAGTTGATATTTTTTCATTAGAAATTTTTCGGTGTCCTGAATTCTGTTACTACTTCATGTCCCTTTTTCCTGAAATCATTCACGCATGCATCTTCCTTTCACTTCGTTTCACTTCCGAGATCCCTTTCAAACGAATAACCATCAAACTCATTCATATTTATCTTCATCTCTGCAGTGGTAGTAAATTACTACTAGTAATAACAAGAAAACGGCAACGGTAGTAAGTCCCCCATAATTGTAATATGTAGTATCGAATCATATCAGATCAAAACGCAACAAAAGTCTCTGCAAAAAATAGGCCCATTACTACACATTCCGCTCTTTCGTACACAATTTTACATTTTATTTATAAAAACTCATGTTCTGAGGTTTTCACCTTTTCAATAAAAATACTATGCACAGGCACACCACAAATTGGAATTTAACAAGCTTATTGTATAATATGTCGATGAGTCGATAATCAAGTTTTCATGCAATGCAATCATTTGATGATAAGCCTCGATGGCCAAATTGGCCAACTGTGGTTGTTGCAACATAGTACTCAATATTGACACTTTATTTATCAATATTGGCCCATCATAGAACATTATTGCTCAAACATTTCTCTTCTTATCAAAAGGAGTTAATACTGATTGGGGTTGACCATGGAATCCCTTGGCTTCAGATGACACTTATGGCCGTGGCCCTACTACTTCATGCAATGCAAGAATGCAACAGTTTTAACGATGAGTGGACAAAGGATGACTCACTTTTATAACAAAAATTGCCGCCTTGCTAGATAAGATTGAGAATGCTATTTAGGCGGAGGAAATGTTTCCAGGACTCAGAGACTCAGGACATCGTAATAACGTTTGGTTTGATGACGAAAAAGCTCATTTTAACATGCAACTTTAATACTGCTCACTTCTTGAACAATGAAACATCCTTGAAACAATGGAAAAGGAGGAGAGGATGGACCGGGTTTCGATTGCGAAATGTTCTTTTGTTTTGCTGCCGCTTTTTAAAAGCACACCGACCTAACCGACAACCGAAGCCAAAACCAGTGGCTACAAGCTATTGCAATTTACAACAACGTGTGGACTCCGCAACCAAGAATTAATCGACATTCGATACGTACCCTTAATACTACATATAAATAATATGTGCTTATGTATATTATGTAACTTCCCGTTTTTTCTTCCCATTCCACGTCGTCTTCCAGAGTTACAGGGATAATGTTTAAAAATACATTGCAAACCTCGAAACGCATTTTTTAAACACACTTTATCGTTTTATTCAATTTTATTGTGATATGATTCAAAAGTATAGAAATGAAACATGCAGAGGCCGTAGTGGCAAGCAGACAAGGCAGGATATCCATCCCGCACCCGCATTGTTATCAATGAGTTACTTTGTAATATATTTCTGTTTTTTTTATAGAAGTGGTCCGAATGAAGCGACAACAAAACGAACGTCGTTTCCTTTCCTTCGATAAGCTTTTCGGTAAACATCCACACTTTTTGCTTTTCTTATTGTGTGTATCAATATGATATCACAGGGATACATTGAACTCACAGCTGCATGCAACTGCAACAGACAGCAATGTTACAGAAGAATCGAATAAAAAATGTGGTGCAAGCAAGCAAAGAATGTTAGTAGTAAAATGTCAGTGACTCATTCTTATTAAATAGCACATTTTGCTCATTTGCTCTGTACAAGAAAAATTGTATGTACTTTTTATTACAATAAAACGATCATGTTCAAAATGAGGAATATTTGCTGAAAAATAAATAAATAAATATGTAAGCTGTTTTTTACATATTATTATTTAGTATACAAATATTATATAAAATTAACATTACCTAGCATGAGTACCACTTTTTCACCTGAGTTTGATAATTATTTTACGCATGTCTTGTACAAAGTAGATTGAACAAAATGCGTTTTAAGATTTTAAGTGAAAAGTAAAATGAAGTGAAAAAATCATGATTTTTAACACCTATTCCGTAGAGTTTGATATATGCTATACTATGCTTAATTAAGATTTTTTAAATGGAAATACGCATTTTTACATTATTTGATTTGCATATTCTTTTCATGCTTCTTCCTTTTCTCGCATATGAATTCTGAATCTGACGAAGATTTCGGCTCTGAAAGTCTGAAGCTGATCTGAAGCTCTGGTTAAAATCGGTGGTGGTGGTGGTTGTTCATGATAGTGTGGTTATGTTTTGTATTGAAGTAAGTACAGTTGTGGGATGATGAAAAACGGGACTCTGGCTCATTTTTTTCACAAATGTAATAAATAAATGCAATGCAATATGTTAAAGTGGAAGTTGAAGTCGAAATGAAAATACTACATTTTTGCCGAGCAACATTTACACACAGGCATTGCATTGTATAACATAAACATAATAACGTATGAAAAAGCCAGCAACAACGCACAAACCAATTTCGACCTCTCTGATATTAGGATATTTAAGGCGACTGAAATGTACTGTCACTACTGTAGAAGTAGATATGGGAAATTTAGTTCATTCATAGTGTTCATGGCAATGTATTTGTTACAAAGCATTGAATTGAACTGCGAATTTGCTCGAGACTCGAGAGATTTTTCTCTCTTCTTTCTCCTGTCTCTCCATCTCGATTCTCTGAAACTCAGGTTGAAATTTAAAAACCTATTCTAAATCCTAGTTCTAAACCGTATTTTTTGGTAGTACATTCAACTAAGTTAGTTGAACTAACTTTTACTACAACAGGATGAAATGAAACGATGAAAACTGCAACTTCTCCCTTTGCCCATGCCATTTTCGTGTGAAACATTTTTTCTCTGTGTGAGTGTGTACTATTTTATTTTTATAACTTATAACCAGTATGTGTAGCCACAGTGAGAAATATTTTCAAATACTACAGACAAGGCAAAAGATGCATTGCCGTTGTTGTCGTTATAATATGGTACATACATACGGACGGATCTTTTTCACATTTCGAACCTCTCAAACTGAAACCTCGATGCCATGTACTGAGCCGAAGTTTGTTGCATGCATAGTAAAAGTTGATCTGATCTGAGTGCATGTTCCTTTGAGTAAATGTATTTCTAATTTTTAACAAGTCGGAGTAAGTGGAGAGAAAAAGTTGGCTAGGTTATACTCGAGGAGTGCACCAAGTTACCAGTTACCAAGTAATGTAACTACAAATGAAACAGATTTAACATAGGAAAAGATGAGAGCAGGGAGCATATTATTTTGAGTAAAAAAGGGAAGTTGCAAGCAATGCAACCTGCAAAATATGACTTGGGCTCACACAGTACGTAAAAATACATATTTGTACCTACTGATTGTGTCTGAGCCTGAGTAATAGAATAAATAGAAATATAATGCAATAGTAAATAGAAGAAGTGAGATTATCATTCATCGTCATCGTCAACCAAAACTAAACATCAGCAGTAGTAGTAACAACATTCGTCGTCCTCTCATTTCATCCCATTTCATCGTTCCTCGTCATTTCTTCTATTTTCTCCTTAAAAACTCCTTATTGCTGAAGATGATATTGGTGATCTGATCGTCGTAGTAGGAGCATTTTATTATTATTATTATCAGCCTTATTTCCTTCGCCGTCATGATCAGGATGATGAGCACTTGTGCATTACTATTATTCTAATACTACTTTCAACTTTACTCACTCACTACTTTTTACCTCTCAGTCAGTCAGATCAGAGAGAAAAAAGAGAATCTACTCAAAGTGAAGTCAGAGCAGCAGGGAGAGAAATGTAGAAGTGATCATCATCATTATCATCATCGTCGTCGTCATCATACAAGAGCATAACGTAACGTAACATCATCATCATCATCATAATAATAAAAACATTTATCTTCCTGGGATTATTTTTATTGGGAACATTATTAGCCTACGTCTCGCTCCTTCTCAGTCATTAGAAGTGCGACACTCGCACGGTCAGAGAGTCAAGTGAATTGAATGAACAAGTGAGAATAAACAGCAGACAGGGCTTTTTACTCTGACTCGGATTAACTTTTTTTATTACCAGCTTAAAAAGTCACCTCTGACCCAGAGGAATTTTTCATGTTCAGGTCTTGTTGTGATAAGGAACAAAGGATTTTGACGTTGATAGACTAAAAAAGGTGGATTTTTTTTACTTGTTACTATTTAGAGTGAAAGGGTTCAGCTGATGATGAGCTGAACATTGTTTTCCAACTTAATTGTTTTGTAATGGCGGTTTTCTTTATACTTTGTTCAATTATCTTGACTGGGGAAGTGATATGAGAAGAGGGAGAATTTTGATTGGGGATTTGATTTTGATTGTTTTTCTAACTCGGTTTTCTTCTTGCAGAGCTCCATGACTGGTCATCTGGATATGATGTAATGTGAAGGGTTGGGCGAAACGAAACAAAATAATGTGAACGGGGAAGGTTGGATAGCTTTAGAAAAGTTTAATTGCTGTGTTCATAATGTGACTACAGGACGTGTAAATACAATAGATAATGAAACTCACAGTTTAAAGATGAAGAAAAAAAGTGGTGAAAGTGTGCTGAAAACTAAGTGAGGAAAAAGAAGTGGGCACTGGTCGCTGTGCCACTTGTGGGCCCTTCGTGGCCACCCAAACGAAACGAATCAAAATTAAGAGAAAACACAAGAGTTCAAGTGGCTCGTTCGTTTCGTTCGTTTGTGTGCTCGTGAACATTTTCTACTTTCTTTCAACGTGACACGTAAAGTGTATCGACGCCGTATTTCCTGACGAGGCTAGGGTACTTCCTCTGCTGACCCCAAGAACCACCTACTAAAAAGAAAGAGGCGACCAAGTAGCGAATGTGCTGATCGGTTGAGTTGAACGACTTGCTCGTCGAACAGATGATTACAGAGGTGGAAGGAAACCTTCACACAGTGAATTCCCTTGCTTGGAATCACTTTGTGTGAGCGAGCGAGCAACGAAAAGTTGTGATGTGATGGAGCTACCGGAAAGCAAACGAAAAGGAGTGATGGCGTCAAGGTAAGTCATCAACATTTGATAACGTTGTTGGTCTAGTTTAGTCTACAAAGTCTTATTATTTATTGTTCAAATTATCATTATTTATTATTAAAATGATTGTGTTGGTTATGAGTAGGCCTGGAAGTCTGAAAGATCCGGAAGTGGCGGAACTGTTTGACCGAGAAGATCCTGAAAAGATTTTCGAGGACTTACGGGAGATCGGCCATGGAAGCTTTGGGGCTGTCTACTTCGCCCGGCACCGGGACACGAAGGAGATCGTTGCTATCAAGAAGATGTCGTACATGGGGAAGCAGTCGATGGACAAGTGGCAGGACATCTTGAAGGAGATTCGCTTCCTCCGTCTGCTGAAGCACCCGAACACAATCGAGTACAAAGGCTGTTACCTCAAGGAAAATACCGCGTGGCTTGTGATGGAATACTGTTTGGGCTCCGCCTCAGACATCATAGAAGTGCACAAGAGACCACTGAAGGAGGATGAGATTTCGGCGATTTGTGACGGAGTGCTCCGCGGACTTGTCCACCTCCATTCACTGGCCCGCATCCACCGAGATGTAAAGGCGGGCAACATCCTGCTTACCGAAGGTGGCACCGTCAAACTTGCCGACTTTGGCTCGGCCAGCATCCAGTGTCCAGCAAATAGCTTCGTTGGAACTCCATACTGGATGGCACCGGTTAAAATTCTCACTATATTATTCTCACTAGTTATTCTCCGGTTAATTGGATTATTTTCCGGTTATTAATCTTGCTATTATTCGCTATTGTTGGTATAGGAGGTTATTCTCGCAATGGACGAGGGTCAGTATGACGGCAAGGTGGACGTCTGGTCACTGGGGATCACGTGTGTGGAGCTTGCAGAGCGGAAGCCTCCTTATTTTAATATGAACGTGAGGGCACAATGAAACTATTAAAAATATATTTGTGCTCTTGTATAAAGAAAATTTCATCTTTACTTATCTTTTTCGAAACAGGGAATGAGTGCTCTCTATCACATCGCAATGAACGACAGGTAATGAACTAATTAATTAACAATTATTGGTGGTGTAGTGTAGGTCTCAGCCTGAGACTCTCAGGATAGAATTCTTGAATTCTTCTTGAGATAGGCTAGTTGTTCCCGAATTCCCATCTTGCCGTATTGAATTTAATAAATTTAGCACGTGCACGTGCTGTAAAAATTAAATAAAAAGTAAACAAGATATCTTAATTAAGTAATTAACTATGAAGTTCCATGATTATGATTAGCACAAATTATCTGTGACTTAAATCGCATTTTGATTTAAATCATGATTTGATTTCAGCACGCGCAACCATTTATGATTTTGATTTACAGTTTGAGAACCAATGATTCACACATGTCTAATCATTATTATAGGTTAGACTGGTATCTCGATGTGTATGCATGCTACGTGAGTCGTCGACAATTGGTTTCATAATTGCACAATGCGTTTATTATCTGAGTAATGGGTATTGTATACAGTTTTTACATCTAACATTATTGTTGTCTTTGGAAACGATAGTCCAAATCTGCAGCCAACGGGGAACTGGTCGGATGTGTTCCGGAGGTTTGTGGACGCGTGTCTGAAGAAAAACCCGATGGAAAGACAGACATCCAAGCAACTCCTCTCCCACCCCTTCCTCACTAGAACTAGGTCACCGAACGTGCTTCTTGACTTGATCAGCAGGACAAAAGCTGCCGTTAGAGAGCTCGATAATCTAAACTATAGGAAAATGAAGAAAATCCTAATGGCAGACTCGTGTGAAACGGACAGCACACTGGGTGACCCCGACATCGGTGTAGATGAAGTCACCGGAGGAGACAGTAGCAAAAGTAATAGTATCACGTCGGAAAGAAGTGTACAGTCTGTGGGCGTGTCCGCCTCCTCCCAGTCATCGTCGACAAACTCGATCCCACCCATGCATGACCACGATGACTCCGCCAATCATTTCTCTCCGCCTTCCGTTAGACCAAGAACACGCGCTTCCATTGTAAGCAGTATTCCTCTTGATTTGTCATATCTGATAAAGAATTTAATTTCCTAGATTTAATCATTTTTCTTCTCGAATTTGTTTTTTGTGTGCTGTCCAGGCTTCTTACTCATCATCCATGGAACGTATCCCGAACAATTTTGCGACGATCCGCACCACGTCGATTGTGACGAAACAGCAGAAAGAGCACATGCAAGAAGACATGGTGAGTAATAATATTGATTTACATAGGTTCAAAATTGAGGTTATAGGTCTTGTTTGGCTATCTTAACTATCTTAATTGTAATCATGACTTGTTCCTTGTGTAGTTGTAATGTTTGCTGTAATTTAGATATTAATCATTATCAGGAGTAGTGACATATGTAGCGTTTTACAAAAAGTTTCTAAAGTTTAATATGATATGTATTTTCTTATGTAGTACGAGCAGATGAGTGGCTACAAGCGGATGCGTCGGGAGCACCAAGGTGCACTGCTCAAACTCGAGGAGAAATGTCGTCTGGAGATGGAGACTCATCGGAAGATGCTAGATTCCGAGTACGAGAATCTGCTGCAACAGTTCTCCAAAGAATTGGAGAAATTGCAGGCGAGACACCAGCAGGAGCTGGATAGAAAAATTAAGCAGAATCAGACTGCCGAAAAAAGGCTCACGAAGGAAATCGTGGCGAGACAGGAGCAGGAACGGAAAAACTTTGAGGTGCACAAAAGAAAGGAATACAAGCGGAACAAGGAAAGATGGAAGCAGGAGTTGAGCCAGGACGAGTCGACACCAAAACGGCAGCGTGAAGCGACGCTTCAGTGAGTCTGGAATTTAAAAACACAGATTTAAAGAGTTGAATAAAAAAGGAACATTGAATATGTCTTAACTACGAAAAATGGTTTTCTAGGAGTCAAAAGGATAGCTTGAAGCAACAGGAGCAGCAGGAAGAGCAACGAATGCTTAGAAATCATAAGGATTATTTAGATTTGGAAGTGAGAAAGTTCAGGAGGAGGAAGTTGTTGGCTTATCACCAGCTAGAGCAGGATCTGTTGCGTGAGGTATGCTATTCGTGTTAATTCGCATTCCTTCATTCTTCGACGCGGAAAGTGCGAAAGAGTTAATTTATTTATGTTTTCTGAATTTTTTTTTTATTTGTCAAATGCAGGAGCTTAATAAGCGCCAGCAACAATTGGAGCAAGCGCACAGCGTTCTGCTGAAGCAGCACGACTTGACCCAACAGCTAGAGTATAGTCAACAGCGGGCTGTCCACCAACTCAGGGAAGACCAGGTGAAGAAACTGCACCAGACGGAGCTGAGCAACCAACATGAGTACATGAAAAGGGCGGAGGTGGAGCTGAAGAAGAAGCATGCACTGGAGTTGAAGCAACAACCGAAAAGTCTCAAGCAGAAGGAGGTGCAAATCCGGAAGCAGTTCCGGGACACTTGTAAAATACAGACTGTTCAATACAAAGCGCTGAAAGCTCAAATCCTCCAGTCAACGGCGAAAGAGGAGCAAAAGCTTGTGATTAAAAAGCTCAAGGATGAGCAGCGAAGAAAATTGGCACTGCTTGGGGAACAGTATGAACAGAGTATTGCAGAGATGTTGCAGAAACAGTCCGTAAGTTTTTTAAGCTGGAAATGGAAATACGATCACTTTAAAAAAAATACAAATCCTAAAGTCGGTGTAGGCGGTGACTGAAATTACGTTTTCATTGTATGTAAAACAGATTCGATTGGACGAGTCTCAAGAAGTGGAAGCACAGCAGCTGAAGGAAAAGTTGGAACGCGAGTTGGAGATTTTGATGGCATATCAGTCGAAAAATAAGATGCAAGCGGAAGCACAGCGTGACAGAGAAAGGAGAGAGCTCGCAGAGAGAGTTTCGGTGCGAAAAAGTCTTTTGGAACAGAAGGTAAAGGGCGAAAGCAGATATATTTTTCGATGCAGGAATCTTTTACCAGGTTTAACAACTTTTGCTAACTTTGCAATTTTAGATGAGGGAGGAACTCCAACAATTCGCTAGTGAGCGCGCGGAACGCATCCGACTTCTGCAAGAGAGACAAATGAGGGAACTGGATCAGTTCGATGAAGAGTCAACACGACGTGGATTCAGGTAGGATCAAATTTCACTGTTCCTTTATCAACTTACGATTTAATTCGTGACCAAGATGTAATAGTAATAAATATGGCTTTATTGTTTTGCTTGCAGTGCGATGGCCCTGTCAGAGCCTTCGCCACATGACGCGTACCACGACGATGATGCCAAGTCAGGTAGTATGCTGAGTCTAGTACATAGCAATAGTTCTACTTCCGTTGGTCCGAACAGTCTATGAAACCATTTTCTATAAATACCTATTTAAAAAAAGCTACTAATATTTGAATTTTTCTTCGACAGATCATGAGTGAAATTGTTTCCACAGATTTTACTATAATGATAAAACATAAGATTAGTAATTTGCAGCCCATTCTAATAAAGAGCGTAAAGTCAGGTCACATAATTATTTGTAGGCTATGGTCATATTATCATTGTGAAATGGTTTTTCTGTTCGAAAAACACTAATTATTGTTTCATTCGGTGCAGAACTAAGAGAAGGCAAAGCAGTTGCTTGATAGAGAGATAATTTCGTCGTCGCCAAGACTCGAGCCCACATGTTTTACCATGAGTAGGTGTCAGTTATGATGTGTTTCCAATATAAGGTTCTTTTCCCTGTAGCAGGTAATTAATTTATAAAATTTAGTTATTTTGCTTCTTAAGGAGGCCGGTTTGCTATGTACAGAAAATGTCCTAAGTTATTTTGATTCACTGTCATATTAATTTACTGTTGTTAAGTATAAATTATCATTAATAATTACTGGTATTATGTTTTAAGAAATAGATTTACACATCCATAATATACGTTATTATTTATACTACTAATATGTTATGGTTCGTTTATAAGTAATTAATCTATAGTTTTATGCATTGAAAATTTATTGGAGTTGTTGTTCAGTAATTTCACTCACTATGTATTCATAATCTTGGAATTATTTTCTTCTCCGTATTGTATGTTGCTATTTAAGTGCTTATGTTCTAGCACGAAAATGTTTATCAATTACTATGTGGTAATGAAGCTCTATCAATTTTATTCTTACATGACCTGAAGGTTTTTTAAACCGCGAAAAAACGTTTGCATTTTATTGTTCTCTCAATTATTTTAA
Source organism: Cyphoderus albinus (assembly GCA_021029165.1). Classification (NCBI taxonomy): domain Eukaryota; kingdom Metazoa; phylum Arthropoda; class Collembola; order Entomobryomorpha; family Paronellidae; genus Cyphoderus; species Cyphoderus albinus. Next base: position 5,698 of record VYYJ01003408.1, on the reverse strand, counting down.
ATTCTCAACTCAAAGATTTAGAAAATCCAATAATTAATTTCGAGTGATTACCACCTAATTACGAGTGATCGTCTTGGATGTAATCAACTAAACTACATTTGAAATTTGCATGATAAATGGATCCATTAATCAGCAAATTAATTAAGAAATGGTGTGGCGAAGAAATTGCAGAGCGAGATACAAAACTCTATCCCTAAATGGAAGTATTTACAATTGACATATTAAGATATTTAACTAATTATAATATTGTAATTAAAAGAACAACAATAATGTACATATTGCTACCTACGATGCTAATTAAGGTGACTTGTAGCATTATTAATTATAATGATACCTTAATTAAACTAAATGTGTAATTACTCGACAAGTAAAAATTAAGCTAGGTTAATTTCACCTTATTTAATTTAAATTCCGCGCATCAATGATATTAATGCTAAATAATTAAACTAAACTACTGTAATTTATTTTACTACGAGCGGTTTGTTGGTTTGTGTCATGTCAGTGGTTTACTTCAAAGTTTGTCAGGCCGGGCGTCTTATGAGAGAGATCTTACTTTAGTGTTGGCCAAACTTAATATCAGGGCTATGTTAATAATGGAAAGTATCACAAGTTTTGATTTTGTAGTCAGGAATATTTTGTTCAAATCATTGCCATCTGAAAAAACTAAACTGATTTAGTATCTTTGATTGTCAATTGTCAATCATTTTAAACCAAATTTATTCAAAAGGAAGTTTACCATTTTTGTATGTGTAGTAGACCAACTCAAAATTGCAATTTCATTGGTTTGTCAGATAGTAACTGTGAACATTATTGGGTATCACTGTTCAGTTAGCTTGGTGCGACGTCACGAAATGCCGGCGTCAGATAAGAATTACGTTGACACAAGGAAACAGAAGACGCATACAAACTCAAACACTGCTCGTCAAGTCATATACAAAGCCAAATGCATTAGATTTTTCTTTTTCTTTGACTTCGATTATAGATTAATTTTTTAAAGGAATAACCGTGTAGAAGGAAGCATAAAATATTAGATAAAGCAATGAGAAGAAAGCAGAGGAAAGCAGAGTTTTAATAAGGGTACTATAAAACCATATTAATTGTATTTAAGGAATGATGTAAGGTAAAAATTAACAGTTAAGATTAGTACTGAAATAAGTAATTGAAAGATACATGAATAAATGCAGGTAATAAAACGTTTTAAAGAGAAGATTCGGCAATTTAAGACTAATAAAGTGAACTTCACCACAATTTACAAAGAAATATCCGCTCGGCTGCTGGCGATGCTGCATAATGGCTTATTATTATTGGATGGAATTTAATGTATGTAAATTAATTGCAATTTAAAAGCAATTAAGTCTATAAAACAACGCATCGAGTAAAAAGTATGTACTCATGAGAGAAGAAAAAATGAGATGGTTAAACGAAAACAGAATAAATAAAAATTCAGTCATTAACTGATCTAGGAAAACAAAATTATCATCAATTCTGTAATTTTTAGTAAAGTTAAAACGTGCTGCTTTCTGCCATGCTGCTAAATTTATATAAGGTAAAATTAATTAACGTAACGTAATCAAATAATGTAGAAGTACCTCAAATATACGTACTAGATGACGATGACGAAGAAGAAGTTAGAAGGAAAATATGAGACAAGCTCTATTAATTTTTGTGAGATGATAATTTTATTATAAATACATAGCCACACACTTACCTAAATTATAAAGTATCATTAATGCTGATAATAATTTATGGATGATTAATTAAACAATTAAAAAGTACATACGTTTTATCCACAAAATACAAATGGAACAAGTTTCATGAATTTGATGACCAATGACCACACCATGCTCGTTCATTTTTTACAATTAAATACTAAAAGATAATGAGATAACGTTTGGAATACTTCGATTCCGTTTCAACATTAATCAGTGTGAATGGAAACTTTTAATTGGCAGACTCCTGCTGTTTGGAGTTTGAGAGAAAAATGACATCATCTGCGATGATACTGGTGGCAGTGTGAGCTACCCCGTTTTCATCCTTGACCTCGCCGTAGGAAAGTCTCCCGGAAACGTAGACTCGCTGACCTTTCGTCATGTACTTGTAAACGTTGTCCCTCAAGTACGGCTTGAAAACGCAAATTCGGTGCCAATCCGTCTTCTGGAGAATTCCGCCTATGAAATTATTAAGTAGAATACGTCGGTCAAATCCAAAACAGTTAAGTAGTTTGATAATTCAATGATTTTAATATTTTACAAACGACACTTCGGTCTACAATTTGAAAGTATACTCACCAGACTGATAATTGTAGTTGGAATGGGTGGCCATTGAGAACACTACAACTGGATGCTCCTGACTTCCCCGTTTCTGCGGGTCACCTCCAACTCGGCCCATCAAATTGACATGATTGACAGCTATAATGAAAACAGAAAGGGTAATTAAATAAGAAGCAGTTAAGTTAATCAGAAAAGCAGTACAAGTTAGTTGAAAAACATTTTCGCTTTACTTTTTTCCATTCGGCTCGGATTCTGGTGAAGTTGAGGATTCGGAGCACCCACAGGTTCCGACTCAGACTCGACCTGCTTTCCTTGTCCGGTTTGAATTTGTCGGTGACTGGTAGCACTTCCTCTGACAAGTGACCCTTTCCCCATCCACTGACCAACTTCGTTAGGACTTCCTCCTCCTGGTGTGAAGGACGATGCCCGACGGACACCCATGACCACTTGATTGTTGGACTGTGCCAACCTGAGCAGTTGGCTAACGACCTTTACTCGAGAACCCATGACGATTGACGATGCGATGAAAAATGAGTGATATCTACGCGACAACGAAAAACCAAAACGTAAACAATGCATGTGAGTGAGTGAGAGGAACCTTTTTTCTCTCTTTGAGTCGCGCCTCAACTCAATCTCGACTGTCACGTGAGCCACACGACTTGCCAATGCCAACGAAGCTCCACGTGGTCACATTTCGTTTTTCTCTCTGCTTCCCTATAGCATGCTGCAGGTGCAGAGTGCAGATTGATGCGACCGCCTTCGTGGCAATGTTGTAGTGCAGAGTGGAGTTAAGATGGTAGTGGTGGTAGAAATTCCACCGTAGAATTTGATAGAGTTTAGTCTAGCTAGTGAGTTAACTGACAGTGAAAAGCCGCAAATCAGAGGCTGGCTGTAGCAGAAGACGCAGACAGACGAACTTTGCTGCGGCATTATCACTTCAGAGATAGACAGGGGACAGCAAACATCCTGTGTGGTAAACAATCATTTTTACGGCTTGGATACCTTGTAAGGAACTTCAAATAATTCATTGTTTGTAGTTAATTAATTAATTGGTTTAAAAAGGGGTTTAACAGCTTGAAGAGTGAAGCGAAGGAAAAGTGAAAATAATTCCAAAAACATCTCATTTTGAATAATCTTTTTTGTTTGTAGTTACAGAAGTTAACTCGTGGAAAAAGTAAGCAGGATGTGGACAGCCGGTGGAAGTAGCGTGACAGCTGTGCTAATCGCTTTGGCGATGTGCATTTTCGTGAGTGGAGACTCGACCCAAGGAGGTCAACAGGGAACCCTGAATAGTGGCTCGACGCCTGGAGACGACCCTGCCCGACTTTTGGTTTCGAAGCAGTTGCTGAATAAGTACGTGGTCGAGAACATGGACGTTGTGATCAAGTACAGTGTGTTCAACGTCGGATCTGTCACCGCCACTAATGTCGTTCTCAAGGATACCTCTTTCGGACCAGACTTCAAGGTCGTCGGAGGAAACACTGAGGTCAACCTTGGAAGAATCCCTCCAACAGCGAATGTCAGTCACACGTTGGTCGTGAAACCTCTCAAGTTTGGATATTACAACTTCACTGCTGCTCAGGTGTCCTATGCGTCCGGAGATGAGTCTAAAGAGGTGATTTAAAAAAATAATTATTCTGTGAATTTTTCATTCACAATTTAAGAATTCAAATTCAACAAAACACAAGTTTATTTGTGTATGCTAAATTGTTGTGTATTTTGTGTTCCAGGTCCTCCAAGGGTATTCCAGTGAACCCGGCGAAGGCTACATTGCACCATTCAGAGAATTCGATAAGCGATTCTCACCACACTTGGTAAATAAATTTTATATTACTCAAATAGATTCCATTTCGTTACTGTAATATGAAAGGATGCTATTTTAAATGTAGGTTCTGATTTCTAAATATTCTTTGTTTTTTACTTGTTTTGTTAACAGTTGGACTGGGCTGCATTTGCCATTATGTCACTTCCGCCTCTCTTCATTCCATTTATGTTGTGGCATTCCAGCAAGTCGAAATATGAGGCTGTTCTCAGCGCGAAAAAACTTAAATAACGATTTTAAGCAATTAATTTAAACTATGCGAATTAATGAATATGTGGTAGGAGAGTAAGACAATTTATTTGTTTTGTTTTTTGTCATTGTTGAGTAAACTGTTCATGTTATTTGCAACTGATGAATTATTGACCAATGCATCAGTCATGTGTCACTTTCGTGTATAATAAATGCTTGTAAATGTAATCAGACTAAAATCTTAATTATTTTAAATTCACCTCACCTTGTAAATATGCATCTGTCATCTATCTCTAGGAAATATTTTTCATCCAATCCATTATGATCTGAAAAACCTGAAGTTTTATTTCATACAATCTAAAGGTACAAAGTATCAATAATAGTATTTACAACAAAAACACATAACAGCATTACATTCTTGAAATTAGTAAGCATGGCATGTTAAGCGTCCAGCGTAGCTTACCATTCCAACTGCAGAGGAGAAGAAGAAGGAGGAGAAGCACGTTACATGTCCGTCCCCGTGTCACAAATTATGCAAATTTTTGATAAGGTACATGCAGAGTATACTAAGAATGGCTTTATTAGTAAGAGGATATTTCAGATTTCTTCGCTTCGTCTTAAGCAATATTTTACAGAAGTAAAAGAAGTTGGAAAAGAAGAAGTTACAGAAGTCAAGTGTACCAGTAAAACATCATCATCATCAACTTAATTTTATTTTAATTAAGTCATTATGACGTCATTTTCATACTGCTTCCGTTTCGACGAAGGGGTTATACCAATGTCTGATATCACATTTAATCAGTTTTTCCCTGGTCGTTTTCAAAATGTGGTAGAAGTGCCAGGAGGAAGATTCAAATTTGAAATTAGAGACTTAAATGGCGAAATTCCATTCAAAACTCTTCAGCTCATAATAGCTTTTTATGGCCGTATCACAGGCACATGCAACGTAAGTTACTATAAATTTATTTTATTACTCTAAAATATCCATTAAAAACTACTAGTAGAATACCGTGGACAATACCAAGTGCGATAAAAGAAAACTGTTGATCATGTCATTTTAATAATTGTGCGATGCCTTGTGTTTGCAGGACAGCCAAAGGGCAAGCTCTGCTTATGATTTCATCGCTGATGTCGCCAAAGATGTGGACAATTTCGAAAAATTTCGAGAGGTAAATTAGCTAATCAGATCAGTAAGATGTATGTATAATAATTTATATTTCATGAAACTCGAAGGTTAACTTGTTGTCAATTTAATAGGGGGCGGAAACACTTCGTGAGAAGACGTTGATAGAAGAAATCAAAGTTTATGATGCCTTAAATAAGAATAAACAGAAGAAATAAAGTTTAATTTCTGTAATGCATAAATTAAGATAGTTCAGTTTTATTATTCTGTTTAGTTAGTATTTCTTCTAATTAC
>VYYJ01003407.1:0-16734 GCA_021029165.1 Cyphoderus albinus | reverse complement strand
AATACAGCGCAGCGTCTACAGTTAAGCCTCTCGCCGCCGCCACGACCCATTTGTCAACATCGATAAAGAACATAAAATCACTGAATTAAATGCGGCGGTGGTGAGAGGCTTAACTGTAGAAGCTGCGCTGTATTTTATTTTATTTTAGGTAAGTGCGCATCGAGCCTAAGTTTTACTTTTTATATTTTGGTTTTTTTTATATCACCCATAACGTACGGTTACGGTATAAACGGATCCCGCTGAATTGCTTTGCTGAGCCAGCAGTAACAAGAGAGAAGTGACTGAAGATTTTCATTTTCATCATCACATTGCATCACTGCTCAACTCGTGTTCAGTATGAAAATGTATGCTCGGGATATGGAGTTTTGATGTTTGTTTTATAATACCCTTGCTTCCCGTGCATTTCTTTTCTGCAATTCCCCTGTCGTTGTCTCCTCCAATTATTCGGTATGAGACTCTTGGGTGCATCCACGGCTACACACAACACATACTATCTACAACCTCCGCTATTTTTTTCTTTCTCTTCTGAAGTTTGTCGCCTCTTCTTATCTTATAACAAATACTTTTTTTCGTTACTCTCTTCCGTTACTTGAGATGAATTTGAAATGTTTCACAAAGACAGAATAAGAGGCACTGAAAGGCATAGCCTAGACATTTTTATTCTATAAATCCTTATCTTGGACAGAATACAACAGCGTAATAATATTTTCCTAGTCACCTATCTCTGCTAGTTAAAATGGAGACCGATCACGTCCCTTGAGACTTTATCTCCTGACTTTTTTATTACTACGCAAATTGTCAACAAAAATGGACCATTTCTACGAAATTCTATCTCTACCTCTTGTAAAGGTTAAAAGTAAGTAATAAGGTGACCGGTGTTGGTGACAAATGGACAATTAAAGGTGAAAAAATATCTCTGGGGTAATGTGGGAATCTACGTGATAACATCCCAAAAACATTAAAAATATCAACTGATCTTTCTTCATGAACTCCGTCCTCCTTTCGCATTCATCGTCTTTTCCAAGATGAAGTACCGAAAACGGCAATACTTTCAGTGCTTTTGGTGGCGGTCAAGAATGATTATGTCCACAGTGACCAGTTCCAGTACAAATAGTGACCATTGGAGCCAGCGGGTGATCACATGTACATGTTACACATCCCTGTGCTCCCTGTCTCTCTTTTCGTTACTATTTTTCCTAACATTGGTTGAAGCAACCGATTTAGTGACTCTCAGTCCCCGTGTAGTTTTTACTAAACAAGGACCTGTGCAAGGTTTCCTCGGTCCGGGGAATGTGGGAGCACATTACCAACAGCAAACGGACGGTTCCTACGCATTTCGACACTACACAGGAAGACCCGTTGTCGAAGTACAAAAATTTGATTGAAATTATGCGTCCATATACGTTCTAATGATGAATTAGTAAAAAATTACCGTTTTTCTTTGAAACGAAAGACTTTCAGAGGCATTCCGTACGCCAGCGCTCCGGTTGGAAACCTCCGGTATGAGAGTCCCACACCTCCAGCGCTGCGTTCCCGAACACAGATTTACAACGCAAACGTGACGAAGCCCGCGTGTCCCGTTTCTTACTCGCAAATCATGAATCGAACCAGCGTACCGGGTGACCCTATCCGTGCCCTGAGGAAAACCCTGGATTTGGAACCGGACGACTGTCTCTACCTGGACATTTATCTTCCTCTGAATAGTAATTACTATATAAATTACATTCGCCCCTGAGTAATTTATTAATTGTCTGATATACATTCCATTGAATTGTCAGCGTTCAAAAAATCCCATTGTAGCTCTGTATGAAAACCTTTCAGGTAACAAGAACCGCGGCACCGGCTTACCTGTGCTGGTCTACGCTAACTCTCAAATGGACGATGCCGATGATTCATCCGAAGGAGACAACGGTTCTTTTGATGGAAGCAGCATGGCAGCGATAGGGAATATCATGGTCATCTCCTTCCGGTTTCGGATTGGAGTTCTTGGGTTCGTCAGACCTGGTTTTACAGACGACATTCGAAGTAACTTTGGTCTGTGGGATCAAACAGCAGCTCTGCAATGGATCAAAGTTAGTGAAGTGGAATGAGAACTTGACTGTGTACATTTTACATGAGCTTCCTTTCATCACCTCCATGCCGGCGACGGTTTTACGATCACTTTTATTTGTTTTTAGGAGGGTTAAGTGTTTGCTTTATTTTGTGGCAACAAGTCTGAAAGAAAAAACACTTAAAAGCATTTTATTGCTTTCTTTTTCCCAATGAGTGGATGAAAGGATTACATAGATTAGTGGCTCGTCGGCGTACTTTTCACATTTTTTCTTTCTTTTCTTTCCATTTCGTGTGTTAGGAAAACGTTGAAGAATTCGGAGGTGATCCTAATAATATTTGTCTTATGGGATATGACCTTGATGCGACACTTGCCGGTCTCATTTCACTTTCGCCAGTGTCTCAAGCATACAACGGTAACAAGAATTATTTCAGCTGTGTCATATGCTACGTTTACAGTTAAACTGTAAGTATTCATTTAGAAATGCATTTTTAACAGGTCTTTTTCATCGACTCATTCTCTTGAATGGTTCGCCTTTTTCACCAATCAGGTTTGTAGTTAAATTATTATATAACGATTTCTTATTTATATTTAAAATATAAATAAGAAAATATGACATATTTTTCAATAGCATCAACCACCAACCACAAAAAACCACTGTAAGTCACACAATAATATATATTTACATATATCCTTATATGTACTACAGGATGAAAACGACAACTAATGAATAAAATTATTCTATTATCTCATTATTGTCCAGTACCACTTGGCACGCAATTTGAGATGTCCATTAGCGGAAAGATCGGAGGACCTGGCCAACTGCTTTAGACATGCTCCAACACCCCAGCTCTTCGGGTCCGCAGAGAGCATTGGAGCGCCTCTGCTCACTTATCCATTTGCGCCAGTGGCGGATGGTACTTTGATCCCAATTGATGTCAGTCGTGAGGATCAAAGATACAGTCAAGCTGTACTGGACATGTTGGGAAAATATGACCTCCTGGGAGGACTCAAGGAAGGTCCCGTATTACCCCGGACTGGAACTCCAATCCTCAGCTACATCGATCTAGAGAGTTTTGTTACTGCGGCCATTAAACTGACGACTAAACTAGAAACTGATGCCGAGCCGACAGAACGATTAAAAAAGGTAAAATTGAGTAATAAATGAACTACCAGCAATTAGCCGTAAGATTATTGTCATTTGATTTACATAATTGTACATGTGACTCCTATTCCAGGAAGTAATGAACGCCATAACAAATGTGTACGGATCAAATCCTCCAATGGATGAACTCGTCTCCGACTTTCTCATTGTGTACCCAATGCATGACCTCCTCAAAGTCCACGCCAGCACAGGAAGAAATACATTTTTCTATGTGTTCAAAGATTTTGACCCACTCCGATTAAATAAGGTGACTACTTACAAACTGATTTTTTGTGTCTTAACTTAAAATTCAATTAACGCAGTAATTCATGAATAATCTGACAATTACAGTTTGACGAAATCTCCTACATCTTCAGTAATAAAGTTTACAACTGGAAGTTCCATAGCGCTATCCCTGACTACCGCCACCTTGTCAATGACGCTCCGACCGGGGAGCTGAAGCCAGGCTACGGGTCCAACACTCCAAGGCCAGATTTGTATCCCTTCGTTCTTCTTATCAGTTTACTGGCTAATTTCGTGCGAAGTGGAGATCCAAACGTAGCTGATCCAAATGACCATTCGCCTAACACAGGGAAACCCTGGCCTAAGTTCGAACCAAATCAGGGTCGATATTTGGAACTGGGAAAGGAGGTGGACTTTCCCTCTGGCTATCGCAAGGCTAATATAAATTTTTGGGGTCAATTGCTCCCTGATATTTTGAAAACCTTTGCAAACCAATCCAGCGTTACGGATCCTTACGGCGTGGATAGATTTCCGAGTCACTTTACACCAAAAAAAGATGACGATTTGGATAATCATAACAGAGGCAGAGACCAGATACGTTTTCCGGGTGGTTTCTACCCAACATCGGGGAGTGGAGGTCAGGGTCAAGAGGGTGACGCCACAGATAGCAAAAGTATACTCTCTGGGATTGGTCAAAACACTGTTGTTTTAATTGGAGCATTGCTTCTCCTCCTCAATTTTCTCTGCTTCGTCGGACTATTTTATCAGAGAGAACGTCTGAAAAAAACTGAAATCCAGTTGAGGAGACGTTTTTTAGACACTCGTCAAGCCGGAAATGCGGAAGCCAGTCAAGAAATGGAGACAGCCTCCAGTTTTGAACGTGCAATCCCCATCCACACCGGAAACCACATTGTGCACGGTCACGGTCATCACGGAGGCACCCCAGCAAGGGACGCCATGTCGGAGACAGAAACTGAAAACGGTTTCGGTCCAGACTTCCTAGGACCAAATTACGACCCAAGGACTAAGGTGAATCGATGGATGAACATGCAAAACGCAAACCGTCCTATGCTCAGTGCCGAGCACAGTTTTGAAAACCCAAGCCCCTCAATCACAAGTGACTTTCACATTATGAACCGACGGGAAACGGACATGCCGGGAGATCCTTCCCTCAGTGTGCTTCCTTTGCCACCACCGTTGCAGCCTTCTAATGTGCCACTCCATCATCAACTCCAGAACCATCCGCCTCTTCATATCCAGGTGACTTCCCTTCAAAGGCACTCCCATATGCCAAAGATGATGCCGATATATGACCATCTGCCTTCTCATCCCCATCAAATACAAATTCTACCTCCGCTCCCATATCAAGAACCGTTTCAGCCGAGTGCCAGCCTTGTAAGTGACATACCGTACGCAGACTCACGGAACACATCACCCCTGACACTTACGGGATACCCGAATTCCCCTCTGGCCACACGAAGTCAGGCTTCCTCAAAAATGATGGCGCCACCAAATAATTACAATCATATGAATTCGAGCCCTGTGCCTTTTGGGTTGCCTTCTACTACCCGCAGTACAAATCCAGCCGAGAATCACAGACCTCCATCTACCTCCGGAGGAACGACTCCAATCCCTCCACCCCAGAAATCACCTCGTATTTATGAAAGCCATGAACCAAGTTCCGGTGCCACTACAACTTTGGACGGAGACAAAAGTCCCAGCAAGCGGACCTCAGTTGTGATTGTAAGGGATTTAGATCCTATTGAAAACGAGGAGCCAAAGTATGTACCTGTGAAAACAGGGACATTAAAGAGATCCGTCGGAGTGGACACTCACGACGGCTCACCAGTAAAGAAAGAGGGTGCTGGAGAAAATCACGGAGGGACCGGACATAAAAAAGATCGAAGTTCTTCACAAATACGGGTTACATTTTCCGAAAAAGTTTAAGCGGAATAAATATAACGATGATCATACTTTTAAGTACGTAAAAACATGACAAAAAATCAAAACAATTAAGAATTTGTAGCTCTACAGTTGCAGTCTCTAAAATTATTGTAGACTTTTTTAACTAATGATAAGTACACCTGCAGTAATTAAATTAATTAATACAGCTGCATAACAAATCACATTATACAAGCATTATCATATCATATCTGAAATCTGATCAACTGATCATATCAAATTAACTTAGGGAAAGTGAGAATTTAGGAATCCTGCATCTACTAGAATGTAGAATGAAATGAAACGCATATTTGGTTACTCGACATTTTTCGTAGCTATATAATAGACATTTTATAGTTTTTGACATTATTTAAGTGTTTTTCCTATAATAATTTCACTTTGTGGTGGTATGTATGTATTTTATCTTAGGTCGTTTATAAAACTACATGACTATAGTCATTTAAGAAATTTCTTTATTTTTTCCTCTTTCTTTATCTTAGCATTATTTAGCACAGAAAAACCGACAGTACTGAAAAGGTACAGAATACAATCCCGTTACTAAACACAAAATGAAAGCGAACGTTATGTACCTTTTTCTTATCTTTTCACTGCATAACAATTAACTATTGTAACCTTTGTTATGCAAATGCAGCACGCCCTGCACACACAGCAGCGACTTAAATATTTTGATTCTTTTGTAAAAAATATTTTCTATCGCACGTTGTTAGTTTTTAAATAGGGAAAAACAAAGTTGTGTAGGACTATGGAATAAATCATATTGTACCTTTATGAACATCTTGAGATGGCGAAACTGTTTCGTTTTTTGAATATTTGCTGTATCACATTTTTGACGATGAATTCTTATAGCTTACTGGACGGGTATGTAAAAGGTAAAATAATCAAATTCAAATGAAAAATGAAATGGAACAACAACAACGTAAACGTGGTAGTATTTGCATTCTTTTGAGTTGAGTAGGTATAGAATTCCAGTATCGTCTACTACGTCACTTTATATTCTATACAATGCAATGTACAAGAGATTGTATTTAATTTGATACAATTGCGAAAGATGGGTATATGCAATCACTTCATAACACTCATGTCAGCATTTCAGCAAGTCTGCATAAATATTTTATTATTCAAGCTTCGAGCATTTCAGTGCTGATTCAGCACGACCACGGCACGGCTGCATAATAAATTTATAAGTTTTCTACAGGAACAGTCCTACTTGTGGTCATAGTCGTATGTGGTAACGCTATCGCGGTGGAACAAAAGACCTTTCATTGTCAATGATAAATTCGTTGTATTGTATTCGTGGTGATCTTCGCCATCGCCCGTAAATCTCTCCTTTTTAGTAAGTTTGTTCCAGTGACACTGACACTGAATTACACAAGCAGTTTTTAAGATAAAACCAACTTTATCGGTTTATTTACCCTTTACTAAAGTGCCCGAAGTTCAGAAGAGCCAAAGAGCATCATTTTGGAACACGCGTGTCAGGGTCAGACAGACATGAGGAAAAGCAAAGATCAGCTGAGCAGTGAGAATGACTCCGAGGAGAATTTTAACAGTGATGAGGAGGAGGATGACACTTCAGAGAGACGAAACAAAAGAAGATTGTCAAGTAAGCCTTTTATTTTGTTGTCGCATGCATGTCACATAATGTCAACATGAATACGTCATGGTCATGGGCACATCGACACATTACCTCAGTCGGTGTCTGCCTGCACGCCGCACGTTTAGAATTAGGAGCGGTGACACTATGTATTTGAATAATTAATTTGACTTAAGGTGTTGTGCACCTAACTAAAGTTGTACTAAATTGACTCGAATGAAAGTGTCAATTTGATGATGTATGACAATTGATGATAAGAATCTGCTATTGATTCACTAAAACATAATAAACATTGAATTCGGAGAACGGTGTTTATTGAGATAATGATAAGATAATAAGCATGTTACGCATTTTATTAAAATAAGCTTGTAGATGTAGGCGTATAAATGCAAATACAGTAAAAACTTTATCTGTTCTGAACATTGAACATCTGGCAGGTTGGAGGGTCTTTAACGAACAACCTTTCTTGTATATTCCATAATCCAACATCGAATCCAACTTTTCCGTAGTTAACGTTTTAACCAATTTTCTTTTACCATGAATATAGTAATAAGATATCTGATATGATTAACATCATCATATTGCATATTTTGTCTGTTCGTTCATGTCGGTCTGTGAGTTCGTTTCATTCACTGGAAGATTATGATTTTTCATAGTCGCAATCATCATGTAACTTTTAATTAGTTTATGCAAAAAAAGTCAAAAGTAAGTTATATATGTGTAAAGTGAATTTTTAAAATTCTATAATTAAATATTTAAATTTTTTCATTTTTCATGGGTGTCATTGCGGGGGGACGCCAAAAAAGAAAATCCTCAGATATTCTAGGGCTTCTAGCCTAGGGGTAGTTCAACTAAAAAAAACTAACAAAATTGTTCTTTATTTACTTTTTACAGTGAAGGACACTGGGGTGATTTTATCCATATCCGTGATTCTCACTTTTAGCCTGCTGGCTACAACCGTCGGGATGGAAGAAATCATAAAAAAGTTAACCCAGGACGACATGTGGGACGTAGTCATTAGATTAAGTTTCTTAATTGGAGTATTCTCTCTCGTTTCCTACGTACTGGTGAAAGTCGCCGCGCATTACTTTGTCTATTTGGCAATCGCAACGTTTTGTGCCATCATCTTCCCCGTTAGTCGCAGGAGGCAACGCAGAGCAATTAAGGATATTTATCTGAAAGCAGAGAAGCGAGGCAAAAATGATTAAACTGTGAAAACCAGATCAGATAAATACAATGCGATCAAAGGTCATAATGTTCATTCAAATGCGCTTTAGAAAAGCCCAAATATCGGGAAATGTCGAAATGTGTGCCTCGTGCGTGCCTTCAACAAAATAAAGATTGACTATAATTTGCGATCTTTGTAAATATTTTTTATATTGTGAAAAATACTATATATTTTAAAACAAGTATTATCAAATACAAATTATCTTAAATAAACTGTCCGCTACAAATGTCAATCAATAGTAAGCTTATACTAACGCTGACATATATTTTATAAATATTTATCAGTCATAGAAGTTAATACAATTTGTTATTAAAATACAAAAAAACACGTTTTAGTTCTTTCATGTACATTTTTTTGTATTTAAGCCCAAAGATAAATAAGATGGATAAGAAATAAATTAATTTTAAATGCTAATTTTAAAGTTAATTGGAACTCGTCAAAGTGTTTTAAAATAAAGAATAAAGAATTTATACGAATTTTGTTCACTATCTACATTAACAGTTCGCTTGATCTTACGATTAGTTTACCTTGATTTGGTTATTTATATATCTATTATTGATCTATACATTATTCTTCTGGCATGTCATGTCAAGTGAGCGTTGAATCTTTTAGTTTTGTAATTAATTTCTCAGTTGTTAATTTTTCCTGTAAATACATTGTCCATCATCATATCATGCATCATTAAAATATGTATATTGTACATATATCGTAACGTAATACGATAATCGTATTGACTAGACACACACATGAGTGAGACGGGCACCGGGCCCAACACAATTTTTGTGTTGTGTTGCAAAACACAGAGCAGATATTTTACACTAAAACTCAATTAGCTATTTAAAATTATCTGTTTAAAAATAATTTTATTTGTTTAATTCCAAGAAACTATTACAGACTATCCATGAAAAATATAAGGGAACAATCACTTTACATTTACATGTGACGTGTCCTCAAATTAACTCTGAGTCAGCCCTTTGTCATATAAAGTTAAATTCCTGATAAAAGAAAGTACGAAATTATTCCCTCTCGCTAACAAATACAATTATTTAGAAATGTGTTCAGTGTCCATTTTTATCATTCCTACACTTCCACCTGTGAGCGTCAGCTGATGATTTGATTGAATTATTAAAGGGACAATTATGTGAGGTTTGGAAATTTCCCCCTCGACTATTTGAACTCTTGACTACACTATAATGGACACTGACGAATCTTGCACTTTTCCGGCTCCAAAGCAGGAAGATCTGGAGGAGGAGGAGTCACAACCTCTTAACTCTAAGATTGAAGATGAGTACAAAGAATGTTGCACGGATGACAGCCTTAGTCCGAGCAGTTACCCCAATGAAGATTACAATTATCAAGAAGCAGAAAATGACAGTGAGGAGATGACAAATCCTTACTTCAACGACAACGACTCAGGGCCAGAAGGATTCACTCTTCAACTTGCAGACATTGAGCACTTTGACCAGCAGACCATCGAGAGTGCCTTTTCGAACACTGAAGAAGAAAACGCGGATGAAGAGGTTGGCGAGGAGGCCGTGGCGACGGTGACAAACGAGATGGGGGAGGGGGATGAAGGAGAGAAGTGTGGTGATAGTGGGCAAAATGTTGAAACCGGCGACAAAGAAGACGCGTCGCCCAAAACATTTAAAATCTTTGTTTCGAACCTTCCGCCAGGTCTGCAAAATCCAGAATTAAGGGATCTCTTTGTGCCGTTTGGGGAGGTTGTAGAGTGTGAGATTTTCGCGAAAAATTATGCTTTTGTGGTAAGTGAAAAGAAAACTAATCTTACATTTTTTTGTGGTTAACAGATTAGCTTCAAAAATGGTAAGGAATTCAAAAAAATTATTGAATTTATTGTTTTTACAGCATATGGCTTCAGAATATTGCGGAGTTCAAGCTATAATAGACCTGAATGGCTTTGATTTACGTGGATGCCGGATAAACGTTAAAAGATCAGTTAACGCTGGAAAACCAAAAACTCTTGAAACCCGGGATCTGGAACTTCTGGAAGTGCACAGTTGTAAATTATTTGTGGGTCATCTTCAAGTGGGTGTGACGAAAGAGTTTATCGAGAAGCTGCTAGAGCCGTTTGGAAGGATTATTGAAGTGGAAATTTTTTATAAGCGTAATAGGGCTTTCGTGGTATGTCGCGCCTCCTCAGTCTCAAAACCATTTTTAAGCGATTCATTATTCGTGATTTGGTGAATTGGAAAAGCACTGCTGGATTAATGCTGGATAAAGTCTACAGTCCACTTTATAACCAAATCAAACTTTGCAGGCCACAAAAAAGTGAATAATTGCCTGAATTCATTCAAGCAACATTCATTTTGTAGGGGTGTCGTGGGGTTCCTGCGTTTGCAAATCCAATCCACCAAATAATAATGAATCAACTGGCAAGGTAAACAGTTGGTAATCTGGCAGATTTGATTTATTTATTTGATTGATTGTATTATAGCATATGGAAACGGAGGAAGGAGGCAAAAAGGCGATAGAGCAACTACACGGAACGACAATACAAGAATCTGAGAAGCCTCTAATTGTGAATATTTCAACAAATACGGAAGGTCCAAAACTTTCTTTTATAAAAATGAAAATTAGCAATGTTTCACCTACAGTAACTGCCGACACACTGAGAAGCCTCTTTATTCCATATGGTCTCGTTTTGAAAACCAAAATATTCCCAAAGGTCAAAGATGGTGGGAGGTCAGCCGCTGTGGTAAGTTTATAGTAAAATTGTTCCATATTATAAATGAAAATGAAATTGAGATTAGGGGTGAGGTACAACAAGTCATCTTTGTTGCTTTTATTTTACAGCATTTGGAGCAATTTGGAAACATTAGATCGGCAATTCGCGACTTGAACAATAAAGAAATAGAAGGCAATAAAATCACAGTTGAGGCGTGTTTTGATGAGGAGAAAAAAGTAATAAAGCCTCGAAAAAAATTGGACAATGAACCTATACATGCAAATTCGTAAGTATAGAATTCCTTAAACTTTGCTTTTGTGTATTTGGTTCTTCCTGACAAAAATCATTCTTGCAATTTTCAGTTTTAAACCTTCTTTCTCAAAACCACACTTCATCCAACACGACCAAGGCTTTGGAAGGCATAGACCAAATTGGCAAAAGCCCTTTTCCACTCCCTCGGCACCTCCTCCCCAATTTAATCAACCACCCACGCCCACGATGAGATTAATACCTATGCCTTCTCAAGAGGAAATACGAAGATGTCCTCCATCAAGAGCTGGTAAGGGCAGAATTCTAATGAGACCACCTCCTTTAATGGATCAGGAACCTTTCTCATATTTTCAGCAACAAGGTCAAGGACACAGTGACTATCCTTTTACTAGTGGTAATAATGATAATTACAATTTCCACGAAGTCGGTGGAAGCGATTCACATTTTGGGCCACAAGACTACAATCATTCTGATTTCAATAATCAGATGAATGATTTTGAATACCCAACACCGGCAAAAATACCAAGAAATGCAATGTGGAACAGGAATAATTCAATGGCAAATAGGGAAGCGCAAAGCAGAAATTTCAATTTTTCCCAGCACCAAAACTGGGAAATAGGAAACTCCAGCACCGAAAATTTTTCGGATGACATGTTTCCAAACTTTCCTTCGTCCACGCAATTTCCAAACGCACCTCCTTCTTTGATGTCGCTTCCGACGTCTCCATCAACAGCAAAGGACGACGATTGGGCATCAGATATCCAACTGTCAAATTTTTCAGAATTCTCTAGCAACAATGATGCTCCACCGATGGCTGCAACGAGAAATACGAACATGACATTGAACGCAGTTCCATTTGACTATGCCCAAATAAGTAACAAAAGAAAAATTCTACTTCGGCACCAGCGAAACCAACAATTCACACCCCGTCAAAATTTTAACCACGGAGGTAATCGCGGACAACAAGGAGGCAAAGTGAAAAAGGGCAAAAGCAAGAGTGGCAGGCATCCAGGCCTGGGAACTGCTCAGCAAATCAAGAAAGCAGCCCAGCATCAAGTTGATCAAGTCGGTGTTGACCCTAACTCTACATCAGGAAATGAGCCGTCGTATTCAGGAGGTACAGCCGGAGAAGGCCCACAACAGAAACCTGTAATATCCAGTGCTACTTCCAGCTCTGCACCCTACTTTCAAAAGCAAAAGTGGCCCTTTAAGAAATTCAATAATCGGAATCGGAGACCCACTGCAAAGGAATTAAAGGATATAGAGGAAGATCAGAAACGAGAATACGCTGACTACCTAAAACAAAAGCCGTGGTTATATCAGGCGATCCCAGGAACTGTTAAAAAAGTGAATAAATGAATCAGATGACCTCACAATTAATCTCATCTTTATAAAGAATTCAGTGTTTCCCTTCCATGAAAAGTCGAGATATTTGCATTTTTATAGAGTTTATAACATATATACATTAATTGGCTTAACATAGAATGTGTTTTAGCTTTAGGTTGTACTGTAGTCTAGTAAAACGCGTACTTGTGTATTATATTTTGTGATGTAGATGTAATAGTTATTAAATTACTTGTTTAAGTTGCCTCTATCACTCTATGATCCAACTACGAATTGGACATAATAAAGCAAATCAAAATCGTATTACATAAAGTTTTATAGTATCATTTGTTTAAAGGGCAGTTTTTGTAGATCTTAAATGTATTTTCATTAGGAAACAGAAGAATAATATATATACTTTTCCCTAATAATTCCTATTATCCCATCCGAGCCCCTAGTATGTACACAGGTTTTAATAAATTGAATTTCTGTAAGACAGACTTCGTTCTTGCAATTTTAAAAGACCAATTTCTTACTGTAGGAGAGACTCGTTCGTGGTATTCTCCTAATACCTATAATTATAAAATATCAAACACTTCCATTATGCGATTTAAAAATGTAGCAATGAAAAACATTTTTGTTTTGCGTCACTTCGACCACACCATTATTTACGACACGCAAGGCTTATCGATCAATATCTTATCTTGGCTGTCCTAAGCAAGTAAAAATGCAAAACATAAAAAATCTGATGTAACGACTCTAACTTAAAAGACTACTTTTTTCCATTCTATCCACTGGAGTTCCAGGTTTCCTCCAGCACAATTTATTATCGATCAATAATGAATTCCATCTCCTCAACTCTTTGTTTTTCAAGCTACCTTACTTCAATCAAAATGTAATTTGGAATTTTACATCATGAAAAATCGAATATCATTTTACCGTCTTAATAAACCTATCTGCTTAATAAGTTTCACGCTTTTACCATGAAAAAAAATCGATTGTTATCACAATACAATAAATGTTAAATACACAACCATCTTAATAATCTTCCAAAACTTTGCCACTTCTAGGCATAATGACAAGCAGAGAAGAACAGCGAAGGTTCTAGATCATTGTGATTTCATTTAAAATCTAAAAAAATTGATAAAGTCACTGCCCCAGAGGAGAAAGTTCAGGCGGACTAGTAAGTGCAATGGGGTCGAATAATGTGCCAGTGATCATGAATCAACCCAATTCCATAGGTAATTTCGTAATGGATACCTAAATACCTCCTCCATCACGCAAAGATATATCGCACATGACGCTACGTTCCATAGGTAGATTATTCTTAATTTCTAAAATTCACTGAATAGGTCCAGCGGAGCAATCGACTAACCAAAATGGTAAGGCTGTCACTACTCAACCACCACCGGCCTACGGAACCCGACATGGTCCGTTGCACTCTTTGGCTGCATGCGACAGAGTTATTATAAAGCAGCACCATGAAATGCTTGAAGGTCACTCATTGCAAAAACTAAAATGTTAATTATAAGATAACTATTGAGATTTGTACTTTACCAACCTTGCTTAATTTGGAGAGTTGCAGTAGTTCTTGGGTGTGAAACTGAGAATAAATACGAGATTCTGGACGAGCAAAACCAGCTCTTATTCAATGTGGACGAAACATCCGAATTCTGCATGAGATGTTGGTGCGGTCCTTTGCGACCCATTTTTGTTAATGTTCGGGATGCAGATGGGGACCTTGTCATCTATATGGAGAGACCATTGGCCTGTCAAGAAATCTGCTTTCCTTGTTGTCTACAAGTTTGTCGCATTTTATTAAATATTTTTATATCAGACTTTACTTTACCTTTAACATTGTTGTGCACACATACAGAAATTAAATGTTCAGTCGCCACCTGGGAATATCATTGGCACCGTGGAACAGAAATGGGGTGTCCGACCAGAATTTGATGTGAGAGATTCTTCAGGCTCGGTTGTTTTCGTGGTGAAAGGTCCCCTCTGTCAATTTTCTTGCCGATGTGGAGACGTAGAGTTTCCGGTGAATAAAGAAGATGAATGATTTTATTGTTACCATTTCCGGAAAAGCTAATTGATTTAGGTTATGGGCATGCTTTATTTAATACTGCCTTAATGAATTATATTATAACAGATATTTGCATCGGATGGTGCGAGTGAATGCGGGAAAATCTCAAAACAATGGAGAGGCGTTCTTCATGAAGCGTTAACAGATGCAGACATCTTCGGGGTTCAATTTCCCCCTGGGGTTAATTCTTCGATGAAAGCACTACTTATTGGTGCTACTTTTCTTGTGGTGAGTTTTTAATTTCGAGAAAGAATCAAAAATACTCTAAATGCGTATTCTGAATACAATGCTGCAATATTTTCATATTCCAGGATTACATGTACTTTGAAAGCAACACGGAGTCGTGAAGTGCCTGGTGGTTTCATATTTTCAGTCTGCATTGCAATCACAACTTCACTTCACAATCATGTTCTGGTTGGTAATGTTGGGAATTGCACTCACCCATCACAAAAACTTTAATTAAATGAATTTACAACACATTATTTTATGTACACAGACCGAAAATATTTATTTCTAAAATCAAAACCTACATATATTATAAAAATAACTACCCAATGAATTAATATGGTTCATGATAATAAAAGCTTTAAGCTAAACTAAAAATAAATTATTGTTTACAAATTATTATACTATACCTTAATTATAAAATGGGTTGTATGTAACCCAGTGCGCTTTCTGCTGAGTCTGAGCAGTTTTATGCGTTGTAAACAAAGATTTATAGGTTTCGCTCACATTCGGGTCTTCGGAAACACTGTAGCTTGTTGATCCTTTTGAAGGATTATTCGGTTTCGAAGAAGAAGCGGAAATGCTTGAAGATAGCTTGGACTTTTTTGCTGGAATGTCTGATCCATTAATGCTGCCATTCGACGACTTTGATGAACCAGCCTTCTGATCAGCATTAATTTTACTTCTTGAGGAATCGCCGTTCTTGACAGAATGTTCCCCTTCACCATTAACCTTCAATTCTCCATTTGGGGTTCCGGCTCCGACTTCAGTTGAGGACACTGTTTCAATTTCACGTTTCTTGGAGCTTTTCTTATTTTTCTTGGCTTGAAGTCGCCGAGTTGACATTTTCTCCGCCTGCCTTTCTTGTTCCTCTTCTTCTGTCGGATTGATTATAATCACATCGTCGAAACTAAACGCCTTCTGGCATCTAAAACAAAATTATTTAAATTAGTTATTCCAAGTCTAAAATATTCCTATACACTATAGGAGTTCACCAAAGTATGTTGATTGATACACATTTTATTTTACCTCAAACATTCTGATGTTTCCGCATTAGCTTTCCGCATTTCTTTCAGTGCTTTGTCACTGAGAACGCAACCGCAATTCCAAATAAGACAGAATTTGAAAGTTCCATTCATTTCCTGTCCCGACACTGGGCAAATCCATTTCGACTTCTGTGCATCAATGTATCCATCTCCGACCTCGGCGTTGGAAGATTCGGCAGTCCATGCTGGATTTTCAGTAAGTTGAAGTTCCTTGACATCCTTGAGGGTGCGAATGTGGGCAGCCACCGCTGGCGTGCCTTCCGCCTTCTCCAGCAAAGTTTCCAACACAGTTTCCTTGCTGTAAAGTCGACCAAGTTCGCAAGCAACGATGGGCTGTTGCAACGGCTGCTGTGAGATTGCACAGTGCTTCCATCGAAATGCTCTCTCAGCCGTTTTGTCTTTCTGCAGAAATAGAGATAAACGACATTCGTCACAAATAATATTCACAGTTGCTAAAAATGCCAGAAATTAAAGAATATTTAAAAATTTAAATGTAGAAAGCAAACTTTAACTTGCCTTTTCCGGTTTCTTTTTAGTTTTTACCAGCTCATCGCGTTTCGGAATCGTGCCACCATCACACCCCATGTTGCAACTAAACAAGTTCTCTACAAAATTTTAAGAATAGTTAATTATTTTTTTAATTTTAAAAACAAAATGTCTTGAAACGATTTCACTTCTTTAAAGCTTTTCATTCATCAACACAAATGTGCAGTATGTTGAACATACTATGTTCATGGCCCGCGTAAGCTCACCCCACAGCCAACGTCAGCTCACCCCACAACCCACCGTCAGCCCACCCCACGGCCCACCGTCAGTCCACCCCACAGCCAACGTCAGCCCACCCCATAACCCATCGTCAGCTCAACCCACAGCCCACCGT